>CAWUDS030001142.1:47500-55000 GCA_963859935.3 Lathyrus sativus
AACACGTGTGCATACCCACACGTATGCACAAACACACAAATGCACACTTTCACACACACAAACACACACGCGCGCACTGACACACACACCCACACATATGCACGCAAGCACTCATACACACACACGCACACACGCACACACACACCCACGCATTCACATGCACACAAACACGCAGGTGCACACTCACACACACACACACACGATCACACACACGCGCACAAATATGCACGCACGCGAGCACACTCACACGCCCACACGCACTCGTGTGCACAAAAACACGCGCGTGCATATACACACACACGGACAAATACGCACACACACACACACACACACGCGCGTGCTCACACTCTTTCACACACACACAAACGCACACGTGCACACACACACACACACACGTGCACGTGCACGCACACACACATAAATATGCACGCGTGCACACAAAAACATACATGCGCGCGCACACACACACACATTCGTGCGCTGACACACACACACAAACACATGTGTGTGCGTGCTCACTCATACAAACACTCGTGTGCGCGCACACACACAAACACACGTGCGCGCACACACATACACACGTGCGCACACACACACATACAAACACACGCACACACACACACATACACGAACACGTTCACCAACACAAACACGTGCATACTTACACGCACACACACACGAACACGCACACGCGCACGCGCACACATACACACACACACACGAACACACACACGCACACGCACACGCACATGCATACGCGCGCGCACACACACACACACACACACATATGAACACGCGCAGGCGCACGCTCTCACACACACACACACGAACACGCGCATGCGCTTGCACACGCGCACACACACACACAGGCTTGTGCGCACACTCTCTCTCTCTCTCTGACACAAACACACACGCGTGCGCGCATGCGCACACACATACACACACACACACACACGTGCGTGCGAACAAAAACACACACACGCGCGCGTAAGCACACACACATACACACGCGTGCGCACACGCACACACAAACACACATATACACACGCGTGTGCGAAAACACACGCGCATGCGCACACACACCCGCATGCGCATACGCATACGCATACGCATACACACACGCGCATGAACATACAAACACACGTGCACGCACGCATGCTCACACACTCACATACACACGCGTGCGCACATATACACATACACGCACGCATACAAATACGCAGGCACACACCCACACACACACACACGTGCGCGTTCACACATACATACACGCGCGTGCATACACAAGCACACACACACACATACACACACACACACACACACACCCGCAAGCATGCACAAACGCACGCACCCACATACACACACACGCGTGCGCATACAAACACACACACATCCACGAACACACACATGCGCGTGCACACACACACACGCGCGCACACACACACACACACAAACGCGCGTGCATACCCACACGTACGCACAAACACACAAACGCGCGTGTGCGCACACTTTCACAAACACATACGCGCGCGTAAGCTGACCCACACACACATACGCACGCACACACACATACGCACGCACACACTCATACACACACGCACACACACACACACGCACTCGCATGCACACAAACACGCGCATGCACAGACACAAACGCATACACGCTCACACACACGCACTCGCATGCACACAAACACGGGCGTGCACAGACACACACGCATACACGCTCACACACACGCACAAACAAACATGCACGCACGCACGCACTCATACACACACGCACACACGCACACGCACTCGCATGCACACAAACACGCGCGTGCACAGACACACACACATACATGCTCACACACACACACGCACAAACATGCATGCACGCGCGCACACTAACGCGCCCACACACAAACACAAATGCGCATGCAAATACAAACACACACACGCACACATACACATACGTGCGCACACACACGCACACACATTCGTGCCCCGACACACACACACACACACACAAACACACGCGTGCGCGTGTCACACATACACACACTCGCGTGCGCACTCACACATAAACACACGTGCACACACACACATACACACACGTGCGCACACACACACATACAAACATGTTCGCCGACACAAACGCGTGCATACTTACACGCACACACACACACACACACGAACACGCACACGCGCCCGCGCACTCACACGAACACGCGCATGCACACGCACACGCACACGCACGCACGCACACACACACACACACACACACGAACACGCGCACGCGCACGCTCACACACACACACACGAACACGCGTATGCGCATGCACATGCACACACACACACACAAACGCGTCTGGACAAAAACACACACGCACACACACAGGCTCGTGCGCACACACTCTCTCTCACAAAAACACAAACGCGTGCGCGCATGCGTACACACATACACACACACGCGTGCGAGCAAACACACACACACAAACACACGCGCGTGTAAGCACACACACATACACACGCATATGCACACGCACACACAAACACACACATACGCACGCGCGTGCAAAAACACACGCGCATGCGCACACACACCCGCATGCACATATGCATACGCATACGCATACGCATACACACACGCGCACGAACACACAAACACACGCGCAAGCACACATGCGTACACACTCACATACACACGTGTGCGCACATATAACATACACGCACGCAAATACGCAGGCACACACCCACGCACACACACGTGCACGCACACACATACATACATGCGCGTGCGTACACAAACACACACACACACACGCAAGCATGCACACACGCACGCACCCACATACACACAACACGTGCACACACAAACACACACACATCCACGGAAACACACACGCGCGTGCACATACACACACATGCACACACGGATACACACGTGTGCACACACTCTCTCTCTCTCAAACACACACGCGCGCACACGCACACTCACACATACACACGCATGCGCTCACTCTCTCTGTCTCTCTCACACACACACACAAACACTCACAAACGTGCGTGCAGACACGCACACACGTGCGTGAACACACACACACACACACGAACAGAGGCGGGCACACATACACAAACACACACGAGCGTGTATACGCACACACATACACACGCCCACATGCTCGTACGCAAACTTACAAGCGCGCGCGAGCATTTTCACAGACACACGCACTCACGCACGCACGCATGCCTACGCACACTCACTCACACACACACACACACACACACGTGCGAACACACGCGTGCGCGCGCACAGACGCACACACACACTTCACGCACGCACACACACACACACACACGCACACGCTCACACGCGATAGCACACTCTCTCTCACACACACACACACACACGTGTGTGCACACACACTCACACACAAACACACGTGCGCGCGCACACTCACACACACAAACACGCGCTCGTGCGTTTGCGCTCGCACACTCACACACACACACGCATGCACGCACGCGCGCACGTACGGACACGCACACACATTCACACACGTGAGCGGACACACGCGCACACACACACATACACAAACACGTGCATGCATACACACTCACGAAATACATACATGCACGCACACACACGCACACACGCACACATACATACACACGCGTGCGCATACTCTCAGACACACACACACGCACACAGACACACACACGCGTGTGCACACACACACACACACACAAACACACACGCGTGTGTTTACACACACACGTGCACACACACATACACACACGAATACACACACACACACGTGCACGCACATATACACACAGGTGTGCGCGCACACACACACACACGTAAGAACACACACACGCACGTAAAACACACGCGCATGCACACACACACACACGCGTGCATATACACACACGCGTATACACACATACACACACACATACGCACGTGTGCGCACACTCTCTCTCTCTCACACACAGACACACGTGCGCGCGCACACAAACACACACACGTGTGCGCACAAATACTCACACACGAATTCACACACACACACACACGCACATGCTTTCACGCATGCACATATACGTGTGCGCGTACACACACACACACTTGCGCGCGCACACTCACACACACACACGCGTGCGCGCCCACACACACACACACACATGCAAGCACAAACACACGCACGTGCGCACTCACACACACACGCATACACAAACGCGCGCCAACACATACACACACACACAAACACACACACGTGCATGCTAACAGACTGACACGTGCAAATACACATTCTCTCTCTCTCTCGCTCACACACACACACACACAAACACACACGCACGCGCGTGCGCACATACACCCGCGTGCACATACTCACATGCACACACACATAACGCAGGCACATACACGCGTGTCCACACACACATAACACAAGCACGCACGCACTCACACACACGCACACACATACACGCATGCACAAACACACAAACACACACGCATACACACACGCACACACATGCACACACACACACGTGCACACACACATACACACACGCGTGCGCACACACACACACACGCACGCACACACCCAAGAACACACACACATAAACACACGCGCCTGCAAACTCACATGCGTGCATATACATGCGCACACACACACACACGCGTGCGCACACACTCTCTCTCTCTCTCTCTCTCACACACACACACACACATACACATGCGCACACACACACACACGCGTGCGCACACTCTCTCTCTCTCACACACACACACATACACGCACACAAATACGCAGGCACACACCTACACACACACACACACGTGCGCGCACACACATACATACACGCGCGTGCATACACAAATACACACACACACACGCAAGCATGCACACATGCACGCACCCACATACACACAACACGTGCGCACACAAACACACACACATCCACGGACACACACACGCGCGTGCACACACCCGCACACACGCACACACATACACACGCGTGCACACACACTCTCTCTCTCACACACAAACACACATACACACGCGTGTGCTCACTCTCTCTCTCTCTCTCACACACACACACACACACACACACACACACACAAACACTCACTAACGTGCGTGCAGACACGCACGCACGTGCGTGAACACACACACACACATACACACACACACACGAACAGAGGCGGGCGCGCATACACAAACACACACGAGCGTGCATACGCACACGTACACACACACGCGCGCGTGTGCACGCACATACACACAAACATGTGCGCGTGCGCGTACGCACAAACACAAGCGTGCACGAGCATTTTCGCAGACACACGCATGCACACACGCAGTGACGCACGCACGCATGCCTACGCATACTCACTCACACACACACGTGCGCACAAACACGCGCGCACGCATACACACGCTCACACACACTTCACGCACGCACACACACACACGCACGCACGCACTCACACGCGTTAGCACACACACACTCTCTCTCTCACAAACACACACACACACACACACACACACACACACACACACACACACACGTGCGCGTATACACACTCACACACGCATGCACACACAAACACACGTGTGCGCGCACACTCACACACACAAACACGCGTTCGTGCGTTTGCGCTCGCACACTCACACACACACACGCAGGCATGCATGCACGCGCGCACGTACGGACCCGCACACACGTTTGCACACGTGAGCGGACACACGCGCATACACACACATACACAAACACGTGCATGCATACACACTGACGAAATACATACATACGCGCACACACAGGCACACGCGCACACACACGTACACACGCGTGCACACACTCTCACACACACACGCACACAAACACACACACGCACACACATGCGTGTGCACACACAAACAATCACACACAAACACACACGCGTGTGTGTACACCGACACACACGCATACACGCTCACACACACACACGCACAAACAAACATACACGCACGCACGCACTCATACACACACGCACACACATACACGCACTCGCATGCACACAAACACGCGCGTGCACAGACACACACGCATACACGCTCACACACACACGCACAAACATGCATGCACGCGCGCACACTAACGCGCCCACACACAAACACAAATGCGCATGCACATACAAACACACACACGCACACATACACATACGTGCGCGCGCACACGCACACACATTCGTGCCCCGACACACAAACACACAAACACACGCGTGCGCGCGTCACACATACACACACTCGCGTGCGCACACACACATAAACACATGTGCACACACACACATACACACACGTGCGCACACACACACATACAAACACGTTCGCCGACACAAACGCGTGCATACTTACACGCGCACACACACACACACACGAACACGCGCACGCGCCTGCGCACTCACACGAACACGCGCATGCACACGCACGCACGCACGCGCACACACACACACACGAACACGCCCACGCGCACACTCCACACACACACACAAACGCGTCTGGACAAAAACACACATGCACACACACAGGCTCGTGCGCACACACTCTCTCTCACACAAACACAAACGCGTGCGCGCATACGTACACACATACACACACACACGCGTGCGAGCAAACACACACACACAAACACACATGCGCGTAAGCACACACACATACACACGCATATGCACACGCACACACAAACACACACATACGCACGCGCGTGCAAAAACACACGCGCATGCGCTCACACACCCGCATGCACATATGCATACGCATACACATACACACACGCGCACGAACACACAAACACACGCGCAAGCACACATGCGTACACACTCACATACACACGCGTGCGCACATATACACATACACGCACGCAAATACGCAGGCACACATCCACGCACACACATACATACATGCGCGTGCGTACACAAACACACACACACACACACGCAAGCATGCACACACGCACGCACCCACATACACACAACACGTGCACACACAAACACACACACATCCACGGAAACACACACGCGCGTGCACATACACACACATGCACACACAGATACACACGTGTGCACACACTCTCTCTCTCTCAAACAAACACGCGCGCGCACGCACACTCACACATACACACGCATGCGCTCACTCTCTATGTCTCTCTCACACACACACACAAACACTCACAAACGTGCGTGCAGACAAGCACACACGTGCGTGAACACACACACACACACACACATACACAAACACACACACGAACAGAGGCGGGCACACATACACAAACACACACGAGCGTGTATACGCACACACATACACACGCCCGCGTGCTCGTACGCACAATTACAAGCGCGCGCGAGCATTTTCACAGACACACGCACTCACGCACGCATGCATGCCTACGCACACTCTCACACACACACACACACACGTGCGAACACACGCGTGCGCGCGTACAGACGCACACACACACTTCACGCACGCACAC
>CAWUDS030001142.1:60000-75000 GCA_963859935.3 Lathyrus sativus
ACACACACACATACACACACACACGTGCGCACACTAACACACACACACACACACGCACGCACGCATGAACACGCGCACACACACATACGCACGCGTGCACACACTCATACACACACACACACGCATGCACGCGCGCATGCGTACACACCCATACACACACACACTGACAAACGCACGTACACAAACACACACACACACAAACACACACACGCGCGTGCGCACACTCTCTTACACACACACACGCGGGCACACGCTCACACACTCACACACACATACACACGCACGAACGCCCACGTGCGTGCACAAATACACTCACACACGTGCGTGCACAAATACACACACACACACACGCACAGACACGCGCACGTGTGTATTAACAAATGCACGCGTGCACGCACGCACACATACACACACACAAAAACACACACACACACACACACATACACAAAAACACACGCACAAAGACACGCGTGCGCACACCCTCTCTTTCTCTCTCTCTCTCTCTCTCACACACACACACACACACACACGCGTGCGAGCACGCTCTCACACACACATACACACACGCACACACACACGCACACACATACGCGCATGCACAAACACACAAACACACACACATACACACACACGTGCACACACACACAGACGTGCACACACACATACACACACGCGTGCACACACACAGACGCGCACGCACACACGCAAGAACACACACGCACATAAACACACGCGCCTGCAAACTCACATGCGTGCATATACATGCGCACACACACACACACACACACGCGTGTGCACACACACTCTCTCTCTCTCACACATACATATGCGCTCACACACACACACAAACACGTGCGCGCACACACACTCATACACGCACGCACACACACACGCTCATACACACGCATGTACAAACACGTGCGTGCACACACACACACAAACACACGCGTGCGTGCGTTCACGCATACCCACACGCACGCGCGCACACACAAATGCACACACACACACACACGTGCGTGCACACACACGTGCGCTCACACACATACACGTGCGCGCACAGACACGCATGCTCATACACCCACAAACGCGCGTGCGCTAACTCTCTCTCTCTCTCTCACACACACACACACACACACGTGCACACTCACACACACACGCACACGCACACAAGATCGCACGAACGAGCGCACACACACACACACACACATACACACGAACGAGCACACACACACACACACACACACACGTGCGTGCACACACGCGCACATACACACACACGTACGCGTGTGCGCTCACACACACACGCACACATACACACACACGTGCGCGTACACACACATACACGTGCGCGCACACACACACACACATGCGTATACACACACATGCATGTGCACACACTCTCTCTCTCTCATACACACACACACACACAACGTGCCCGCGCATACACACGTACTCACACACGTGCGCGCACACACACATACACACGAGTCCGCACATACACTCTCACAAAACATAAACACACACAAGAACACACGCACGCGCATACCCAGACACACTTGCGCGTGCGCACATACAAACACACACACACATACACAAGCACGCACGAGCGTTTACACAAACACACACGCGCGCACGCACTCACGCACATACACACACACACACACACACACACACACACGTGGGCGCGCACACACAGTCACACGAACGCACGCACTCACGCAAGCACACACGCGCACACACACTCACACATACACATGTGCGCTTGCACGCACGCGCACACACACACACACACACAAGCACACACTCACGCAAGCACGCACGCGTCCACACGCTCACCCACACACGTGCGCGCGCACATGCTGACACACTCATGCACGCACGCAGGAAGGCACGCACATAAACACTCATACACACACGTGCGCTTGCACACACACGCGCACACACACACACATGCATAGACACACGCTCTCTCAGACACACACACACGAACACAAACACACGCACACGCACACATACACACACGCACACATACACACACACACACACGTGCACACACTCTCTCACACACACAAACACACACAAACGCACACACACATACACAGACACACACACACGTGAACACACACACACACACACACATGCGCACACACATACAGAAACACACACGCTCGCGTGCACACACACACACACGAACACACTCACGTGCGCACACACACACACACACGTGCACGCACATACACATGCGCGCGTGCGCACACTATCAAACATATACAAAGCGTGTGTGTATGTGCGTGCATGTGTATGTGTGTGTGTGTGTGTGTGTGTGTGTGTGTGTGTTTGTGTCTGTGTGAATGTGTATGTGTGCGTGTGTGTGTGTGAGCGCACACGCGTGTGTATGTGCCTGCACGTGTGTGCGTGTGTGTGCGCGCACGCGAGTGTGTTCGTGTGTGTGTGTGTGTGTGTGCGTGCACAGACGCACACATACGCACACATGCACGCACACACACACACACACACACGTGCGCACACACACACACACCCATGCGCACACACTCACACACACACAAACACACACAAGAACACACGTGCGCGAGCATACAAAGACATACTTGAGCGTGCGTACATACAAACACACACACACACACAAGCACGCACGAGCGTTTACACAAACACACACGCACTCACGCACACACACACCCACGCACACACACACGTGGGCGCGCACGCACTAACACACACACTCAGGCAAGCACGCACACGCACACACACTCACACATACACACGTGCGCTTGCACACACACACACACACACACACACACACACACACACGTGCGCGCACAAACACTCACACACGAACTCACATACACACACGCATGCACAGACAAGCGAACGCGCGCTCTCACACATTCACATATACGTGTACGCGTACACACGCACACTTGTGCACGCACACTCACACACACACACACACACACGTGCGCGCCCACACACACACACACGCAAGTATGCACGCACAAACGCACGCACGTGAACAAGCACACGCACGTGCGCGCTTACACACACGCATACACAAACGTGCCCGCACACACACATACACACACACACCAACACACACACGCGCGTGCTAACACACCGACACATGCATACACACACATGCGCGCTAACACACCGACACATGCATACATACACGTGCGCGCACACACACAAACACACGTGCGCCGACACACACACACACACGCACGTGCGTGCACAAATAGACACGCGTGCGCGCATACGCACACACGCACGCATGCACACACATTCACCCAGACGCGCACACACACACGTACGCACACATACACACACACGCACACACACACACGCGCCCGCGCATTCTCACACTCTCAAACAAACACACATGCTCGCGCACGCACACACACACACGCAAACACGCACACACACACACGCGCGCGTGCACACACGTACACACGTGCACTTACACATCCGCACACACACATGCAGCACACACACATGCGTCTGCACACTTTCTCTCTCACACACACACATACACGTGCGCGCACACACACAAACTCACACACATACACGCTCACACACACATGTGTACACACATACATGTTCACTCACACACACATACACACGCACGAACGCACACGTGCGCGCACAAATACACACATACACACATGTGCGCGCACAAATACACACACACATACACAGACACGCGCGCGTGTGTATGCAAAAATGCACGCGTGCACGCACACAAACACACACACACACAAACACACACACACACACAGACACACACACACAAAAACACACGTACACAGACACGCGTGCGCACACCCTCTCTTTCTCACACACACACAGGCGCGCGCACGCGTGCGAGCACGCACGCACATACACACACATACACACATGCACACACACACGCACACACACGCGCGCATGCACAAACACACAAACACACACGCACACACACACACACACGTGCACACACACATACACACACACACACACAGACGTGCACACACATATAAACACACGCGTGCGCACACACACACACACACGCACGCACACACGCAAGAACATACACGTACATAAACACACGTGCGTGCAAACACACATGCGTGCATATACATGCACACACACACACACGCGTGCGCAAAATCTCTCTCTCTCTCTCTCTCACACACACACACATACACATGCGCGCACACACACACAAACACGTGCGCGCACACACACTCATACATGCACGCACGCAAACACACTCATACACACGCATGCACACACACGTGCACGCGCACACACACACAAGCAAACACACGCGCACGTGCTTTCACGCATACCCACACGCACGCACGCACGCACATACACATGCACAGACACACACACACACACACGTGCGTGCACATACGCCCACACACACACACACGTGAGCGCTCACACACTCATACACGTGCGCGCACAGACACACATGCACATACACCCACACACGCGCGTGCGCTAACTCTCTCTCTCTCACACACACACACACACACACACACGTGCGTGCACACACGCGCACATACACACACATACACACACACACGTGCGCGCACACACACTCATACACGCACGCACGCAAACACGCTCATACACACGCATGCACATACACGTGCGCGCGCACACACACACAAGCAAACACACACGCGCGTGCTTTCACGCACACCCACACGCACGCACGCACACACACATGCACACACACACACGTGCGTGCACATACGCGCACACACACACACACACGTGTGCGCTCACACAAACATACACGTGCGCGCACAGACACACGTGCGCATACACCCACGCACGCGCGTGCGCTAACTCTCTCTCTCTCACACACACACACACACGTGCGTGCACACACGCGCACATACACACACACACGTGCGCGCACACACACACACACGTGCGCGCAAACACACATACACGTGCGCGTGCACACACACACACATGCACATACACACACACACACACACGTGCGTACACACTCTCTCTCTCTCTCTCACACACACACACATAACGTGCCTGCGCACACGAACACACACACTCACACACGTGCCCGCACACACACATACACACTCACACAAAACAAACACACAAGAACACACACGCGCGTATACGAAAACTCACTTGCGCGTGCGCACATACAAACACACACACACACACAAGGACGCACGAGCGTTTACACAAACACACACGCACGCACGCACTCACGCACACACAAACCCACGCACACACACACGTGGGCACGCGCGCACACACTCACACATACACACGTGCGCTTGCACACACAAGTACACGCGCACACACACACACATATACACACGCTCACACATATACGCATACAAGCATACATACACACACATACACACATACACACACGCACACACACACACACACAAGCACACACTCACACACGCACGCATCTACGCACTCACCCACACACATGCGTGCGCACATGCTGACACACTCACGCACACAGGAAGGCACGCGCACAAACACTCACACACACGTGCGCTTGCACACACACGCGCACACACACACATACGCATATATACACGCTCACACACAGACACACACATGAATACAAACACATGCACACGCACACACACACACACGCGCACACATACACACACACACACGTGCACACACTCTCTCACACACACAAACACACACAAACGCACACACACATATACAGACACACACACACGTGAACACACACACACACACACACACACACATGCGCATGCACACACACAAACACACACACTCGCGTGCACGCACACACACACACACACACGAACACACTCACGTGCACACACACACACACACGTGCACACACATACACACGCGCGTGCGCTGACACACATACACACACGCACGCGCGCATTCTCACACTCTCAAACATATACAAACGCGTGTGTGTATGTGAGTGCACGTGTGTGTGTGTATGTGTGTTTGTGTCTGTGTGAATGTGTATGTGTGCGTGTGTGCGTGTGTGCGTGTGTGTGAGCGCACGCGCGTGTGTATGTGCGTGCACGTGTGTGTGTGTGTGCGTGCACGCGATTGTGTTCGTGTGTGTGTGTGTGCGTGCACAGACACACACACACACGCACACACACACACAGACACACACACACACACGCACACACACACACACGCACGCGCATACGCACGCGCCCACCCATGCGCACACACTCACACACACACAAGAATACACGCGCGCGCATATGCAGACACATTTGTGCGTGCGCACATACAAACACACACACACACACACACACACAAGCACGCACGAGCGTTTACACCAACACACACGCACGCACGCACTCACGCGCACACACACACGTGGGCGCGCACACACTGACACACGAACGCACGCACTCACGCAAGTACGCACACACACACACACACACTCACACATACACACGTGCGCTTGCACACACACACTCACACGCACACACACACTCACACATACACACGTGCACTTGCACACACACACTCACACGCACACACACACACACAAACACATATACACACGCACACACACACATACACACGCATACAAGCACACATACACGCGCACACACACATACACACATGCACACACACACACAAGCATGCACACACGCACGCACGTGTCCACTCACTCACCCAAACACGTGTGTGCACACATGCTGACACACTCACGCACGCACGCAGGAAGGCACGCGCACAAACACTCACATACACACACGCACACACACACGCACACGCATATACACACACGCATTGACAAACGTGCGTACACAAACACACACACACACACACACACACACAAACAAACACACGCGCGTGCGCACACTCTCTTACACACACACACACGCGGGCGCACGCTCACACACTCACACACATATACACACTCACGAACGCACACGTGCGCGCACACATACACTCACACACGTGCGCGCACAAATACACACACACATACGCACAGACACGTACGCGTGTGTATTAACAAATGCACGCGTGCGCGCACGCGCACATACACACACACACACACAAAAACACACGCACAAAGACACACGTGCGCACACCCTCTCTTTATCTCTCTCTCACACACACACACACAAACACACGCGTGCGAGCACGCACGCACATACACACATGCACACACACACGCACACACATACGCGCATGCACAAATACACAAACACACACGCATACACACACACGTGCACACACACATACACACACGCGTGCGCAAACACACACGCGCACGCGGACACGTAAGAACAAACACGCACATAAACAAACGCGCCTGCAAACTCACATGCGTGCATATACATGCGCACACACACACACACGCGTGTGCACACACTCTTTCTCTCTTACACACATACACATGCGCTCACACACACACACACACACAAACACGTGCGCGCACACACACTCATACACGCACGCACGCACACACGCTCATACACACGCACGCACAAACACGTGCGTGCACACACACACAAACACACGAACGTGCGTTCACGCATAACCACACGCACGCGCGCGCACACACACACACATGCGTTCACACACATACACGTGCGCGCACAGATACACATGCGCATACACCCACAAACGCGCGTGCGCTAACTCTCTCTCTCTCTCTCTCACACACACACACACACACACGTGCACGCTCACACACACACACACGCATACAAGATCGCACGAACGAGCACACACACACACACACGTGCATGCACACACGCGCACATACATATACACACACACGTGCGCGTACACACACATACACATGCGCGTACACACACACACACACACACATGCACATATACATACACACATGTGCACACTCTCTCTCTCTCTCTATTTCACACACACACACACACAACGTGCCCGCGCATACACATACACTCACACACGTGCGCGCATACACACTCACAAAACATAAACACACACAAGAACACACGCGCGCGCATACCCAGACTCACTTGCGCTTGCGCACATACAAACACACACACACACACACAAGCACGAACGAGCGTTTACACAAACACACACGCGCGCACGCACTCACGCACATACACACACACACGCACACACACACGTGGGAGCGCACACACAGACACACGAACGCACACACTCACGCAAGCACGCACGCGCACACGCACTCACACATACACATGTGCGCTTGCACACACACACACACACACACGCACACACACACACACACACACTCACACACGCATATACACATGCTCACACACACAAGCATACAAGCACACGTACACACACACACATACACACACGCACACACACACACAAGCACGCACTCACGCACGCACGCACTCGTCCACACGCTCACCCACACACGTGCACGCGCACATGCTGACACACTCACGCACGCACGCAGGAAGGCACTCGCACAAACACTCATACACAAACGTGCGCTTGCACACACACGCGCACACACACACACACATACACACACACATATACACACGCTCTCTCAGACACACACACACGAACACAAACACACGCACACGCACACACACACGCACACATACACACACACACACGCGTGAACAGACTCTCTCACACACACAAACACACACAAACGCACACACATACACAGACACACACACACACACACACACACACACGTGAACACACACACACACACATGCGCACGCACACACACAAACACACACACTCGCGTGCACGCACACACATACACACACGAACACACTCACGTGCGCACACACACACGTGCACGCACATACACACGCGCGTGCGCTCACTCACACAAACGCACGCGCGCGTGCGCACACTCTCAAACATATACAAAGCGTGTGTGTATGTGCGTGCACATGTATGTGTGTGTGTGTTTGTGTCTGTGTGAATGTGTATGTGTGCGTGTGTGTGTGAGCGCACGCGCGTGTGTATGTGCGTGCACGTGTGTGCGTGTGTGTGCGTGCACGCGAGTGTGTTCGCGCGTGTGTGTGTGTGTGCGCGCGCACAGACGCACACACACGCACACACACACACACGCACACACACACACACACACACGCGCGTGCGCACGCGCACGCACCCACCCATGCGCAAACACTCACACACACACAAACACACACAAGAACACACGCGCGCGAGCATACAAAGACACACTTGAGCGTGCGTACATACAAACACACACACACACAAGCACGCACGAGCGTTTACACAAACACACACGCACTCACGCACACACACAACCACACACACACACACGTGGGCGCGCACACACTAACACACACACTCAGGCAAGCACGCACGCGCACACACACTCACACATACACACGAGCGCTTGCACACACACACACACACGCCCACACACACACACACGTGCGCGCACAAACACTCACACACGAACTCACACACACACACGCATGCACACACAAGCGCACGCGCGCTCTCACACATGCACATATACGTGTGCGCGTACACACGAACACTTGCGCGCGCGCACTCTCACACACGCACGCAAGTATGCACGCACAAACGCACGCACGCGAACAAGCACACGCACGTGCGCGCTTACACACACACGCATACACACACGTGCCCGCACACACACATACACACACACCAACACACACACACGTGCGTGCTAACACACCGACACATGCATACTCACACGTGCGCGCTAACACACCGACACATGCATACACATACGTGCGCGCGCACACACACACATGCGCCGACAAACACACACATGCGCGTGCGTGCACAAATAGACACGCGTACGCGCATACGTACACACGCACGCACGCACACACATTCACCCAGACACGCACACACACGTACACACACATACACACACACGCACACACACACACGCGCATGCTCACACTCTCAAACAAACACACATGCTCGCGCACGCACACACACACACACACACGCAAACACGCATATACACACACGCGCGCGTGCGCACACATACACACGTGCATTTACACATACGCACACACACACACGCAACACACACACATGCGTCCGCACACTCTCTCTCTATCACACACACATACACGTGCGCGCACACACACAAACACACACACATACACGCTCACACACACATGCGCACACACATACACGTTCACTCACACACACATACACACGCACGAACGCACATGTGTGCGCACAAATACACACATACACACACGTGTGCGCACAAATACACACACACACACACACAAGCACAGACACACGCGCGTGTGTATGCACAAATGCACACGTGCGCACACACACACACACACACAAAAAAAAACGCACACACACACACACAAAAACACACGCGCACACACGCACACAGACACGTGTGCGCACACCCTCTCTTTCTCACACACACACACGCGAGCGCGCGCGTGCGAGCACGCACGCTCATACACACACATACACACATGCACACACACACACACACACACACACGCGCATGCACAAACACACGCACACACACACACACACACACGTGCACACACACATACACACACAGACGTGCATACGCACACGCGTGCGCAGACACACACATACACAAGCACGCACACACGCAAGAACACACACGCACATAAACACACGTGCGTGTAAACACACATGCGTGCATATACATGCACACACACACACACACACACACACGTGCGCAGACTCTGTCTCTCTCACACACACACACATACACATGCGCGCACACACACACAAACACGTGCGCGCACACACACTCATACACGCGCGCACGCAAACACGCTCATACACACGCATGCACACACACGTGCGCGCGCACACACACACGCAAACACACGCGCGCGTGCGTTTACGCATACCCACGCACACGCACGCACACACACATGCACACACACACACACACACACACACACACGTGTGCGCTCACACACACATACACGTGCGTGCACAGACACACATGCGCATACACCCATACACGCGCGTACGCTAACTCTCTCTCTCTCTCTCACACACATACACACACGTGCGTGCACACACGCGCACATACACACACACACGTGCGCGCACACACACATACACGTGCGCGTGCACACACACACACACACGTGTGTACACACTCTCTCTCTCACACACACACATAACGTTCCCGCGCACACGAACACACACACTCACAAACGTGCGCGCACACACACATACACACTCACACAAAACAAACACACACAAGAACACACACGCGCGCATACGCAAACTCACTTGCTCGTGCGCACATACAAACACACACACACACACACACACGCACAAGCACGCACGAGCGTTTACACAAACACACACGCACGCACGCACTCACGCACACACAAACCCGCGCACACACACACACGTGGGCACGCACACACTGACACACGAACGCACGCACTCATGCAAGCAAGCACGCGCGAAAACACTCACACGTACACACGTGCGCTTGCACACACAAACACACGCGCACACACACACACACACACACACACATACACACGCTCACACACACACGCATACAAGCACACGTACACACACATACACACATGCGCGCACACACACACAAGCACGCACTCACGTACGCACGCGTCCACGCACTCACCCATACACATGCGCGCGCACATGCTGACACACTCACGCACGCAGGAAGGCACGCGTACAAACACTCACACACACGTGCGCTTGCACACACACGCGCACACACACACACACGCATATACACACGCTCACACACAGGTACACACACGAATACAAACACATGCACACGCGCACACACACACACGCACACATACACACACGTGCACACACTCTCTCACACACACAAACACACACAAATGCACACACACATACACAGACACACACACACACACACACACGTGAATACACACATACACATGCGCACGCACACACACAAACACACACACTCGCGTGCACGTACGCACACACACACACACACACGAACACACTCACGTGCACACACACACAAGTGCACACACATACACACGCGCGTGCGCTGACACACATACACACAAGCACGCGCGCATTCGCACACTCTCAAACATATACAAACGCGTGTGTGTATGTGCGTGCACGTGTGTGTGTGTGTTTGTGTCTGTGTGCATGTGTATGTTTGCGTGTGTGCGTGTGTGTGTGTGAGCGCATGCGCGTGTGTGTGTGCGTGCACGTGTGTGTGTGTGTGTGTGTGCGTGCACGCGAGTGTGTTCGTGTGTGTGTGTGTGTGCGCGCACAGACACACACACACGCGCGCACACACACGCACAGACACACACACACACACGCACAGACGCGCACACACACGCACAGACACACACACACACGCGTGCCCACCCATGTGCACAAACTCACACACACACAAGAATACACGCGCGTGCATACACAGACACACTTGTACGTGCGCACATACAAACACACACACACACAAGCACGCACGAGCGTTTACACAAACACACACACACACGCACGCACTCACGCGCACACACACACGTGGGTGCGCACACACTGACACACGAACGCACGCACTCGCAAGTACGCACACACACACACACACACACACAGACACACACACACTCACACATACACACGTGCGCTTGCACACACACACACACACACACGCACACACACACACACACACACACTCACACATACACACGTGCGCTTGCACACACACACACACACACACGCACACACACACACACATATACACACGCGCACACACACACATACACACACACACGCATACAAGCACACGTACACGCGCACACACACATACACACATGCGCACACACACAAGCATGCACACACGCACGCGCGCTTCCACTCACTCACCTAAACACGTGCGTGCACACATGCTGACACACTCACGGACGCACGCAGGAAGGCACGCGCACAAACACTCAGACACACACACACGCGCACACACACGCACACGCATATACACACGCTCTCACACACACACACACGAATACAAACACACGCACAAGCACACGCACACATACACACACACGTGCACACACTCTCTCACACACACAAACACACACAAACGCACATACACATACACATGAACACACACACACACATGCGCACGCACACACACAAACACACACACTTGTGTGCACGCACACACATACACACACGAACACACTCGCATGCGTACACACACACGTGCACGCACATACACACGCGCGTGCGCTCTCACACACACACACATGCACGCGCACACACACATACACACACACACGTGCGTGCACACACACTCACACACGCACACACACTCATACACACACACAAACGTACACACACAAACACACACAAGCACACACACTCATACACACGCATGCACACACACGTGCACGCACACACACACACACACAAACGCGTGTGCGCACACACACACACACACGCGCACACAAACACACGCTCGGACGCACACTCTCTCTCTCACACACACACACACACAAGCGAGCGCGCGCATGCGCGCACACACGCCTGCGCACAAACACATACACACTAGTATGCACACACACAAACATACACGTGCTTCCGCACATACACACACACGCACACACGCGCAACATACACACACACACTCTCTCTCACACACACACACACGTGCGTGCGCACACACAACAACACACCTGTTCATACACACATATACAAACACACCCGCGCGCACACACACACACGCACCCGCGTTAGCAAACGCACGCGCCTGCAAATAAGCACATACAAGCGCGCGCGCGTGCTCACACACTCACACACACGCGTGCGTACACACAAACGCACGTGCACGCACACACACACACGATCACATACACATGTGCGCAAACACACATACACACGCATGCACGCACACACATTCACACAGACACACACACACACACACAAACACACACGCACGCGCACATACACGCACACACACGCGTGCGCACCCTCTCAAAAAAACACTCACGTGCGCATGCTGACACACACATACAAACACACGTACACACAAGCACACACACACACACACGCGTGCAGATACACACACACATACACACACGCATGCACACACACACACACACGTGCGCATACTCTCTCTCCCTCTCTCTCACACACACACAAACAC
This sequence comes from Lathyrus sativus, assembly GCA_963859935.3. Lineage (NCBI taxonomy): Eukaryota > Viridiplantae > Streptophyta > Magnoliopsida > Fabales > Fabaceae > Lathyrus > Lathyrus sativus. Next base: position 74,168 of record CAWUDS030001142.1, read on the forward strand.
ATGTACGCACACACACACAAATTCGTGTGCACACACACACACACACACACACGCACACACGCGCACACTCGCACGCTCATGCCCACACTCTCTCTCTCTCTCTCTCTCTCTCTCTAACACACACACAAGCGCGCGCATGCGCAATTAGGCACACGCGCGTGCCCACAAACACATACACATGCGTACGCACACAAACATACACGCGTGTGCACACACACACACACACGCACACACGCGCTCACCCGCATGCGTACGCACACACAAACACACACGCGTGCGCACAAATACACAAGCACACACGCGCTCGTGCGCACCCTATGTCTCTCTCTCACACACACACAAACACATACGTGGGTGCGCACACACACACGCACGTACGCGCACATACACGCGCGCACACACACACACACACGCGTGTGCACCCTCTCAAACACAAACACATGCGCGCGCGTGCGCACACACACATACACACACATGTACACATACGTACACACATGCACACAAGCGCATGCACATACGCACACGCACATACACACACGCATGCACACACACACACACGTGCACATACTCTCTCTCTATCAAACACACACACACACACACATGTGCACAAACACACACGCGGACACGCGCACACTCACACGCTTGTGCCCACACTCTCTCTCTCTCACACACACATACACGCGCACGTGCGTAAACACACACACGCTCGTGCCCGCAAACACCCACACATGCGTACGCGCACACACACATATGCGCGTGTGCACAGACACACACGCACACACACACACGCACACACACACATACGCACACACAAACACACACGTGTGCACACA
>CAWUDS030001142.1:90000-95000 GCA_963859935.3 Lathyrus sativus
ACTCACGCACGCACGCACGCACACACACACTCACACACACGTGCACGCGCACACACTGACACACGCGCGTGCGCTTGCACACACACACACACACACACACATACACGCATATACACACGCACACACACGCACACGCATACAAACATACACACACACACACACATACACACACACACGTGCACACACACACACATGCGCATGCACACACACAAACACACACTCACGTGCGCGCACAACAACACACACGTGCGTGCACACTCACACGAACACACTCGTGTGCGCACACACACACACACACGTGCACACACATACACACGCACGTGCGCTCACACACACACACACACCCACGTGCGCACACATACACATTCACACAGACACACACACATGCATACACACACACACACACACGCGCGTGCGCGCACTTTCAAACAATCACAAACGCGCGCGCGTGTGCACACACACTTACACACGCACACACACAAGCACGCACACACACACACACAAGCGCGTGCACATACACACACGCACACTCACACACGTGCGTGCACACACACAAATGCGTGTGCTGGCACAAACACACGCACACATGCGCTCGTGTGCACACTCACTCTCATACACACACATACACACGCACGCGCGTGCGCGCAAACACATACCCACGAGTACGCACACACACAAACACACATACGCGTCCGCACACACACACGCACAACACACACACACACTCTCTCACACACACACACGGACACACACACACACACACGTGCATACGCACACATACACACACACACGCACACACATGCACACGCATACACATACACACACGCACACATACATACACACACACGCGCGCACACGCTCACGCACACACACGCACATAAAACACATGCGCGTGCACACACACACGCGTGCATATACACACACGCGCACACACACACACACACACACGCGTGCGCGCACTCTCTCTCTCTCACACACAAATATAAGTGCGCGCGCGCACACACGCACAAACACATGCGCATAGAAACACTCACACACGAACGCGCACACACACACACACGCGCGCGCGCTTTCATGGGTGCACATATACGCGTGCGCGCACACACAAACACTTACGCGCACACTCACACACACACACACGTGCGCGCCCATACACACGCATACACACAAGCATGCACGCACGCGCACATGCACACCCGCGTGCGTGCTCACACACATACGCAAACACACATGTGCTTGCACACACACATACACACACATGCGCCGCCACATACACACACACAAACACATACACACGCGTGCTAACACACCGACACATGCATACACACATGTGTGCGCACACAAACAAACACGTGCACCGACACACACACATGCACGTGCGTGCAAACGTAGACACGCGTGCACGCATACACACACACGCACGTACGCACATACATTCACACACACACACACATACACACACGCACACACAAACGGGCGCACATGCTCACACTCTAAAGCACACATAAATGTGCGCACGTGCGCGCACTCACACAGACGCACACACGCACACGCACACACACGCACACACACACACACGTGTGCACACATACCCACGTGCATTTACACATACACACACACACACACACATGCATGCATGCACACACACATGCGGCGCACACTTTCTCTCTCACACACACATACACGTGCGTGCACATACACAAACGCGTGTCCAAACGCACGTACACACACACACACACGCTCGTGCGCACACTCCCTCTCACTCACACACACGCGCGCGCACGGACGTGCGCTCACACATGCACACACGCGCGCGCGCGCTCACATACAAACCCATATACACACACGCGTACGCGCACACACACACACACGCACGCACACAAACACACACACGCACACGCCTGCACATACTCACATGCATACACACATACACGCAAGAACATACAAGCGCGCGCGTGCGCACACCCTAACAAACACACAAGCGTGCACACATACACACACACACACGCACACACGCACGCACATACCCCCCTCACACACACACACAAACATGCACGCACACACACATACACACACACGCACGCGCGCATACAAATAAACACGCGTGCGCACACTCACACACACACACACGCACGCACGCATGAACTCACACGCACACACACATACACACGCGTGCACACTCATACACACACACACACACACCCATGCGCACACATGCATACACACACACACACTCACAAACGCGCGTGCACATACACAGACACACAGACACACAGACACACGCGCGCGCGTGCACACACTCTCTTACACACACACAAACACACACGCGGGCGCGCGCTCACACACTCACACACACATACACACTCACGAACGTACACGTGCGCGCACAAACACACAGACACACACACGTGCGCGCACAGACACACACACACACGCACGCGCACAGAACTCGCGTGCGTATGCACAAATACATGCGTGCGCACGCACACACGCACACGCACACAAAAACACACACACACGCACGCATGTGTGCACACCCACACGCACAAATACACGCGCGTGCACACATACACACGCACACACACACATGTACACACGCACACACACACGCGTGTGCACGCCCTCTCTTTCTCACACACACACAAACGTGTGTGCGGGCATGCACGCACACACACACACACATACACACACGCACACACACACACGCACACACACATACGTGCATGCACGCACACACACATATACACACACACATACACACACACACACACGCGTGCATACACACATACACACACATACAGACGTGCACACACACATACACACACACGCAAGAACAGACACACGCACATAAACACATACGCGTGCATATACATGAAAACACACACGCGCGTGCAAACACACACACACACACACTCTCTCTCACACACACACATACACAAGCGCGCACACACACAAACACGTGCGCGCACACACACTCACACCCGCACGCACACACACTTATACACACACACGCACACACGCACAAACACACACGCGCGTGCGTTCACGTACACCCACACGCACGCAAGAACGCACGCACGCACACACACACACACACACACACACACACACACGTGCGTGCACACACACGCGCACACACACCCACACTCACACATACACACACACACACACACGTGCGCGCACACACACCTACACGTGCTCGCACACACACACATGCGCACACACACACACACACGCGTGCGCACACTCTTTCTCTCTCAGACACACACACACACGTCCCCGCGTGCACACACACACACACACACACACGTGCACGCATACACACATACACACGAGTGCGCACATACACACACACACAAACACAAAAAACACACGCGCGCGCATACACAAACACACGCGCGCGCGCTTACACAAACACACGCGCCCGTGCGCGCATACAAACACACACAAACACACAGACACAAGCACGCGCGAGCGTTTACACAAACAGCCACACAAGCACGCACTCATGCACACACGCGCACACACACTCACACACACACGTGCATCCGTACACACACACACACACACACTCTCTCTCTCTCTCTCTCACACACACACACACACGTGCATATGCACACATACACACACACATACATACACATACACACACACACACGCAATTACACACACGCACACACACGCACATAAAACACATGCGCTTGCACACACACACACGCGTGCATATACACACACGCGCGCACACACACACACACACACGTGCGCACACACTCTCTCTCTCTCACATACACAAACACGTGCACGCGCGCACACAGACACACACACACACACACGTGCGCGCACAAACACTCACACACGAATGCACACACACACACACACACACACGCGCGTGCGCGCTTTTACACATGCACATATACGCGTGCGCGAACACACAAAACCCTTGCGTGCGCACACTCACACACACACACACACGTGCGCGCCCACACACACGCACACACACACACGCATGCACACACACACACACACACATTCACGCACATGCACATGCACACACAGACGCACACACATACACACACACATACAAAAACACACGCGCGCCTGCTCACACTCTCAAACACACATACATGCGTGCACGTGCGCGCACACACACACACGCACACACGCACGCGCACACACACACACATACATGTGCATACATACCCACGTGCATTTACATACACACACACACACACACACATGCACACACAAATGCGTACGCACACTCTCTCTCACACAGACACATACACGCACACACACACGCTCGTACGCACACTCCCTCTCACACACATACACAAACACGCGTGCGCGGACCTGCGCTCACACACAACATAAACACGCGCGCGTGCGCACAAACAAACCCATATACACACACGCGTACGCACACACACACGCACGCACACAAACACACACACGCACGCGCGTGCACATACGCACATGCACATACACATACACGTTGGAACATACAAGCGCGCGCGTGCGCACACCCTCACAAATATACACGCGTGCGCACATATACACACACACACGCACGCACACACGCACATACCCCTCCCCCCCCCCCCCCACACACACACACACACGTGCACGTGCACACACTCTTTTACACACACACAAACACACACGCGGGCACACGCTCACACACTCACACACACATACACACGCACGAAGGCACACGTGCGCGTACAAACACACACACACACACACACGTGCGCGCATACACACACACACACGCACAAACACACGCGTGTGCATATGCACAATCGCACACGTGCGCGCGCACACACGCACATACACATAAAAACACCCACACACACCCACACACACAAACACATGCGCATGCACACACGCACGCACATACACATGCATGCGCAGACCCTCTCTTTCTCACACACACACAAACGCGCGCGCGGGCATGCACGCACACACACACATACACACATGCACACACACACACACACACA
>CAWUDS030001142.1:102500-105000 GCA_963859935.3 Lathyrus sativus
ACACACTCTCTCACACACACAAACACACATACACATAAACAGACACACACACACATGTGCACACACACATACACATGCGCACACACACACACACACTCGTGTGCGCGCACAGACACACACACACACGAATACACTCGCGTGCGCACACACACACACATGCACGCACATACACATGCTCGTGCGCTCACACACACACGCACACACACATACACATTCACACAGACACATACACACGCGCACACGCACACACACACACGTGCGCACACTCTCAAACATATACAAACGCGCGCGCGTGCGCACACACACACATACACGCACACACACACACAAACACGCACACACACACACACACACAAGCGCGTACACATACATACACACACGCGCACACACACACACATACACACACGTACAGATACTCTTTCTCTCTCTTTCTCTCTCTCTCTCACACACACACAAACGCGCGTGCGCATACGCTTTCTCTCTCTCTCTCTCTCTCTCTCACACACACTCACACATACACACACACACGCACACACACACACACACACGCACGCTCGTGTGCACACTCTCTCACACACACACACATACACACATGTGCGCACAAACACATACACACGAGTACGCACACACACAAACACACACGTGCGTCCTTAAACACACACACACACACACGCACACACGCGCAACACACACACACACTATCTTTCTCTCTCTCTCTCTCTCTCTCTCTCTCTCTCACACACACACACACACACACACCTGTGCATACGCACACATACACACACACACGCACCTGCGTTAGCAAACACACGCGAGTGCAAAATGCAGACACACACACACACGCGCGCGCGTGCTCACACACACATACACACGAGTGCGCACACACAAACACAAACACACACAAGAACACACGCGCACGCATACACAAACACACGCGCACATATATACAAAAACACGCGCGCGTGCACACATACAAACACACACACACACAAGCACGCGGGAGGGTTTACACAAACACACACGCAAGCACACACTCAAGCACGCACGGACACACACACTGACACACACACGTGCGCGCGCACACACTGACACACGAACGCATGCACTCACGCATGCACGCACGTGCACACACACTCACACACACACACACACACGTGCGCTTGCATACACACACACATGCACACACACACACACACACACACACACACACACGCATATACACACGCTCACACACACACGCATACAAACACACGTACACACGCACACACACACACACACACACACACACACACGCACACACACAAGCACACGCGAGCGTTTACACAAACACACCTGCACGCATGCACTCACGCACGCACGCGCCCATATTCTCACACACACACACACACACGTGCATGCGCACATACTGACACACACACACACACTCACGCACGTACGGACTCACACGCTCAAGCACTCACGCACACACACGTGCGCTTGCACACACCCGCACACACACACTCATATACACACGCTCACACACCCGTGAATACAAACACACGCAGACGCACATACACACACACATATACACACACTCGTGCACACAATCTCTCACACATACAAACACACACAAACACACACACATAAACAGACACACGCGCGTGCACACACGTACACGCACATACACACACGCATGCACACACACACACACGTGCACATACTGTCTCTCTCTCTCTCTCATACACACACACAAACACATGTGCGCACACACACAAATGCGTGTGCGCACACACGCGCACACTCACACGCTCGTGCCCACACTCTCTCTCTCTCACATACACACATACACGCGCGTGTGCACACGCATGCACACACACGCGCGTGCACATACTATCTCTCTCTCTCTCACACACGCACAAACACATGTGCGCACACACAAATGCGTGTGCATACACACACACACACGCACACACACGCGTACACTCACTCGCTCGTGCCCACACTCTCTCTCTCTCTCACATACACTCACACACACACGTGTACGCACACACACACGCACGCACACAAACAAACACACGCACGCGCGTGCACATACGCACATGCACAAACACACACACGTAGGAACATACAAGCGCGTGCGTGCGCACACCCTCACAAACATACAGGCGTGCGCACATATACACACACACACACACGCACGCACACACGCACATACCCCTCCCCCCCACACACACGTGCACGTGCACACACTCTTTTACACACACACAAACACACACACAGGCACGCGCTCACACACTCACACACCCATACACACGGACGAAGGCACACGTGCGCGCACAATCACACACACACACACACACACACACATGTGTGCGCATACACACACACACACACATAAACACACGCGCGTGCAAACGCACGCGCGTGCATATACATGCACACACACACACACACACACACGCATGCATACACACACTCTCTCTCTGTCTCACACACATACACAAACGCGCGCACACAAACA
>CAWUDS030001142.1:120000-127500 GCA_963859935.3 Lathyrus sativus
ACACACACACACGTGCGTGCGCACACACACACGCACGTACGCGCACACGCACACACACACACAATCACGCACACACACACACACGCACGTACGCGCATGCGCACACATACACACGCACACACACATACACATGCGTACCCACACTCATACACACACACACACACGCACGCACGCACACACACACACACACGCACACACATACAACACGCTCTCATAAACGCACGTGCACACACACACACACGCACACACGCACACACACACACACACACGTGTGCACACTCTCTCTCTCTCTCTCTCTCACACACACACACACATAAACATGCGCATACACATACACACACGTGTGCGCATACACACTCACACACGCACGCACGCACACACACTCATACACACGCATACACACACACACGCATAAACATACACACGTGCGCGCACATACAGACACACACTCATACACACGCATGCACACAAACACACACAAACACACGCACGCGTATGCGCACACACACACACACGTGCGTGCACCCACGCGCAAATGCACACACATGTGCGCGCACAAACACATACACGTGCACACATACACACACACACGCACACATGCGTATACACACACACAAGCGTGCGCACACACACACTCTCTCTCTCTCTCTCTCTCACACACACACACACACATAAGTGCCCGCGCACACACACATACACACGAGTGCGCATATACACACACACACACAAACACACACAAGAACACACGGGCGCGCGCCTATACACACACACACAAGCACGTGCGAGCATATACACAAACACACACGCACGCACGCACTCACGCACGCACGCGCACACACACTCACACAGACACACACACACGTGCGCGCGTACACAGTGACACACGCACGCACTCACGCACACACGCACTCACGCGCACGAACACTCACTCACACACACACACATACACGCATATACACACGCACACACACAAACACGCATACAAGCACACGCACACGCACACACACACACACACGCACACACACACACACATGCACACATGCACGCACACACATACAAACACACAAACTCACGTGCGCGCACACACACACACGTGCGCGCACACACCCACACACACGAACACACTCGTGTGCACACACACACACACACACACGTGCAAACACATACACGCGCGCGTGCTCTCACACACACACACACGCACGCACGCACACATACACATTTATACAGACACACACACATGCACACACACACACGCGCATGCACAAACACACACACACATAAGCCCGTGCACATACACACACGCGCCCACACACACACGTGCACACACACACATACACACACAACGCGCGTGTGGATGCACACACACACACACACACACGCACACACAAGCGCACACGCACGCGCTCGTGCACACACTCTCTCTCCCACATACACATACACACGAGTACGCGCACACCCAAACATACACGCACGTCCGCACACACACACACATACACACGCGCAACACACACACACACACACACACTCTTTCTCTCTCTCTCTCTCTCTCTCTCTCACACACACACACACACGTGCATGCACGCACACACACACACACACGTGCGTACGCACACATACACAAACACGCGCGCACACACACACACACGCACCCGCGTTAGCAAACACACGCGCATGCAAATATGCACACGCAAACAAACATGCGCGCGCGTGCTCACACCCTCACAAACACACATGCCCGCTCACACACACGAACACATACACACGTGTGCGATAATAAACAAACACGCGCGCGTGTACACACACACATACACATGCGCGCACACACACACGTGCACACACACACACACACTCACACACGCACGCACACACTCACACACACTCATACACACACATGCATAAACACGTGCGCGCACACACACGCAAAAACACACGCGTGCGTGCATTCACGCATGCAAGAACGCACGCACGCGCACACACACACACACACGTGGGTGCACACACGCGCGCACGCACAAACACACACGTGCGCGCATGCACACATACACATGCACGCAAACACACACACACATGCGCATACACACACACGCGCGTGCGCACACACTCTCTCTCTCTCTCACACACACACATACACATGCGCACACACACACACACGTTCGCACACACACTCACATACGCACGCATGCACACACACTCATACACACACATGCACACACACGCACAAACACACGCGTGCGTGCGTTCACGCACGCAAGAACACACGCACGCGCACACACACACGCACGTGCGTCCACACACGCGCGCATGCACAAACACACACGCGCGTGCAAGCACACATACACATGCACGCATACACACACATGCACATACACATACACGCGCGCGCGTGCGCTCGCTCTCTCTCTCTCTCTCTCTCACACACACACACACACACACGTTCCCGCACACACACACACACACACTTGTGCGCACACACACATACACACGAGTGCGCACATACACACACATACACAAACACAAAAGAACACACGCGTGCGCGCATATACACACATACACATGTGCGTGCGCGCATACTAACACACACACACACGCACACAAGCACACGGGAGCGTATACACATACACACACGCACGCACGCACGCACTCCCACACTCGTGCGCGCGAACTCACATACATACGCACGCACGCACGCACGCATGCACACACATTCACACACACACGCAAACACACATGCACACACACATACACACACACACACACACACACACAAACACACGCGTGCGCACCCTCTCAAACAAACACATACGCGCACGTGCGCACACACACATACATACACACGTACACACACGGACACACACACACACAGGCGCATGTGCACATACGTACACACACATACACACATGCATACACACACACACGCGTGCGCATACACACAAATGCGTGCGCGCGTACACACACACACACACACACAAACACGCTCACGCGCACTCATGCGCTCGTGCCCCCACTCTCTCTCTCTTACACACACACAAATACACGCGCGCGTGCGGAAAAAGACACAGGCGCGTGCCCACAAACACATACACATGCGTACCCGCACACACACACACACACACGCAACACACGCGCGCTCGTGCGCACTCTTTGTCTCTCTCACATACACACACATGGGCACACACACACACACAAACAAAAACTCACGTGCGCGCACACACACACACACACAAACACGTGCGCACACACACACACGAACACACGTGTGCGCAAACACACGCACGTGCAAGCATATGCACGTGCGCGTGGGCTCACCCACACACACACGCACAAACGCATGCACGCACACATACACATTCACATAGACACACACACACACGCACACACACGCACACACACGCGTGCACACCCTCTCAAACACACACAAACGCGCGCGCGTGCGCACCCACACACACACACGCAGACACACACGCACGCGTAAGCACACACAAACACACACGCGTGCACACACACACACACACACACACGCTTGTGCGCACCCTCTGTGTCTCTCTCTCACACACACACACACACACAAACACACACGTGCGTGCGCGCACACACAAGCAAGTACGCACATGCACACACACACACACAGACACACACACACACACACGTGCGTGTGCACGCTCTAAAACACAAACATGCGCGCACGTGCCCATAAACACATACATACACACGTACACACACGCACGAACACACACACACACACACACACACACACACACACGTGCACATACGCGCCCACACAAACACACACACATGCACACACACACGTGCGCATACTCTCTCTCTCTCTCATACACACAAACACGCGCGCATGCGCATACATGAACACGCGCATGCCAGCAAACACACACATGCGTATGCACACACACACGCGCGTTAGCAAACACACGCGCATGCAAATATGTACACGGAAACAAACATGTGTGCGCGCGTGCTCACACCCTCACAAACACACGTGCCCGCTCACACACACACGAACACATACACACGTGTGCGAATACACACACGCATGCGCGCGTGCACACACGCTCTCTCTCTCACACACACACACACATACACATATGCGCACAGACACACACGTGCACACACACACATTCACACACGCACGCACGCACACACACGCATACACACACATGCACACACACGTGCGCGCGCACACACGGACAAACACACTCGTGCGTGCGTTCACGCACGCAAGAACGCACGCACGCGCACACACACACACACACACACGTGGGTGCACACACGCGCGCACGCACAATCACACACGTGCGCGCAAGCACACATACACATGCACGCATGCACACACACATGCGCATAAACACACACGCGCGTGCGCACACTCTATTTCTCTCTCACACACACACACGTGCGCACACACACACTCACACACGCACGCACGCACACACGCTCATACACACACATGCACACACACGTGCACGCACACACACGCACAAACACACGCGTGCGTGCGTTCACGCACGCAAGAACGCACGCAAGAACACGTGCGTGCACACACACGCGCATGCACAAACACACACGTGCGCGCAAGCACACATACACATGCACGCACACACACACACACATGCGCATACACATACACGCGTGCGCGTGCGCGCACTCTCTCTCTCTCTCTCACGCACACACACGTACCCGCGCCCATACACACACACACTTGTGCGCACACACATACACACGAGTGCGCACATACACACACACACAAACACACACACTCACACACACGTGCGTGCACGCATACAAACACACACACACACGCACACAAGCACGTGGGAGCGTATACACATACACACACGCACGCACGCACGCGCACACGCTCTCGTGCGCGCGAACTTACCTACATACGCACGCACGCACGCATGCGTGCACACACATTCACACATTCACACACACACACGCAAACACACACGCACACACACATACATACACACACAAACACACGAGTGCGCACCCTCTTAAACAAACACATGCGCGCGCGTGCGCACACACACACAGATACACACGGACACACACACACACACACACGTGCACATACGTACACGCATATACACACACGCATACACACACACACACACACACGTGCGCATACACACAGATGCGTGCGCACACACACAGATGCGTGCGCACACACTTATAAACGCGCGCGCACTCACGCGCTCGTGCCCCCACTCTCTCTCCCACACACAAACACACATACGCGCATGCGCACACATACACACACACACACACGCACGTACGCGCATGCGCACACATACACACGCACACACACATACACATGCGTACCCACACTCATACACACACACACGCACGCACGCATGCATGCACGCACACACACACACACACGCACACACATAAACATGCGCATACACATACACACACGTGTGCGCATACACACTCACACACGCACGCACGCACACACACTCATACACACGCATACACACACACACGCATAAACATACACACGTGCGCGCACATACAGACACACACTCATACACACGCATGCACACAAACACACACAAACACACGCACGCGTATGCGCACACACACACACCTGCGTGCACCCACGCGCAAATGCACACACATGTGCGCGCACAAACACATACACGTGCACACATACACACACACGCACACATGCGTATACACACACACACAAGCGTGCGCACACACACTCTCTCTCTCTCTCTCTCTCACACACACACACACACACACACATACGTGACCACGCACACACACATACACACGAGTGCGCATATACACACACACACACACAAACACACACAAGAACACACGGGCGCGCGCCTATACACACACACAAGCACGTGCGAGCATATACACAAACACACACGCACGCACGCACTCACGCACGCACGCGCACACACACTCACACAGACACACACACACGTGCGCGCGTACACAGTGACACACGCACGCACTCACGCACACACGCACTCACGCGCACGAACACTCACTCACACACACACACACACATACACGCATATACACACGCACACACACAAACACGCATACAAGCACACGCACACGCACACACACACACGCACACACGCACACACACATGCACACATGCACGCACACACATACAAACACACAAACTCACGTGCGCGCGCACACACACACGTGCCCGCACACACCCACACACACGAACACACTCGTGTGTGCACACACACACACACACGTGCAAACACATACACGCGCGCGTGCTCTAGCACACACACACGCACGCACGCACACATACACATTTATACAGACACACACACATGCACACACACACACACGCGCATGCACAAACACACACACACATAAGCCCGTGCACATACACACACGCGCCCACACACACACGTGCACACACACACATACACACACAACATGCGTGTGGATGCACACACACACACACACACGCACACACAAGCGCACACGCACGCGCTCGTGCACACACTCTCTCTCCCACATACACATACACACGAGTACGCGCACACCCAAACATACATGCGCGTTCGCACACACACACACATACACACGCGCAACACACACACACACACTCTTTCTCTCTCTCTCTCTCTCACACACACACACACGTGCATGCACGCACACACACACACACACACGTGCGTACGCACACATACACAAACACGCGCGCACACACACACACGCACCCGCGTTAGCAAACACACGCGCATGCAAATATGCACACGCAAACAAACATGCGCGCGCGTGCTCACACCCTCACAAACACACGTGCCCGCTCACACACACGAACACATACACACGTGTGCGATAATAAACAAACACGCGCGCGTGTACACACACACATACACATGCGCGCACACACACACGTGCACACACACACACACTCACACACGCACGCACACACTCACACACACTCATACACACACATGCATAAACACGTGCGCGCACACACACGCAAAAACACACGCGTGCGTGCATTCACGCATGCAAGAACGCACTCACGCGCGCACACACACACACACACACGTGGGTGCACACATGCGCGCACGCACAAACACACACGTGCGCGCATGCACACATACACATGCACGCATACACACACACACACATGCGCATACACACACACGCGCGTGCGCACACACTCTCTCTCTCTCACACACACACATACACATGCGCACACACACACGTTCGCACACACACTCACATACGCACGCATGCACACACACTCATACACACACATGCACACACACGCACAAACACACGCGTGCGTGCGTTCACGCACGCAAGAACACACGCACGCGCACACACACACGCACGTGCGTCCACACACGCGCGCATGCACAAACACACACGTGCGTGCAAGCACACATACACATGCACGCATACACACACACATGCGCATACACATACACGCGCGCGCGTGCGCTCGCTCTCTCTCTCTCTCTCACACACATACAC
>CAWUDS030001142.1:137500-160000 GCA_963859935.3 Lathyrus sativus
ACACGCTCACACTCACACCCTCGTGCCCACACACACTCTCTCTCTCTCACACACACACACACACATACGCGCGCGCGTGCGCATACACGAACGGGATGTTGCACCCTAAAATTTGACCAACCGGTTCCTAAGTTTCGACGCATTTTCGCATTCGCATTCGCATACCGCATACAGTGCATTTTTCCATTCATGGTGATTTTATCGGGATTACAGCCCTATTTTCACATTTCGGGCGTTTCAGACCGGTTCGGATAATCGGAGGTCATTTTTGAGAAGTCACGCGCTTCCTGGGCGTTTTCAGCTTACACAGTGATTTTGGAGGATTTCAGTGTTTGGGTTCACTGCTTACTTCGATCTGGTCTCGCGCTCTCTTTTATGTTGGTTGTTTGCCTTTGTTAGCATTTTTAGGATTTAATAGCCTTTTATAGATTTTAAATAGGTTTTATAGATTTTTTCTAGAATTTAAATAGATGATTCCTATAATTTTTTTTGAGATAATAGATTTTTTTTATGGATTTAATGGACTTTTCTAGATATTAAATAGAAATTTAATTAGATATTTCTTATAGGATTTAATAGTTTTTTGAAATTTAATTAGATATTTCTTATAGGACTTAATAGTTTTTTGAAATTTAATTAGATATTTCTTATAGTTTTAATAGTTTTAGTATCGATTTTTATAGAATACATATTTTAATAGAATAATATAGATAGTAGTTATTAGATTTTAATAGTGGTAGAAATTAAATAGTCTTAATAGGATATTTCTTCTTTTTTCTAGAAATTTTGGAATAGAATAATATAGTATTTTTGTTTAGTTTTAATTAGGATTAGTCATTAGTCAGTGTATTAATTAGTTCATTAATAATTTTTTATTCCATTAATCAGTTTTAGTGGCATTAATTAACCATTTTCGTTTTATTAATTTCATCATTAATCTGGTAATTTTTGTCTTAGTCTGTATTGGGCCATTATCCAGAAATATCCAAAAAGCCCATAGTCCAAAAATCTCGCCAAGTGTCAGTATAAAGCACTGCCACGCGTTTCTCTATTCTTCTTCCACCTCACTCCCACTATCTCTCAGAGTGTGCCAACACACTCTCCACTCACTCTCTCACGCCAAGTGGCACTCCATGCACCCACTATCACCGCCACCTGTCCACTCCTCAGCCCTCACCGGATGCATGGCCGCCGGCCATGCAACCACCCCAACCGCTCACCTCCAGCCACCCTAACCTCCTCCGACCACCGCAACAAACTCGCCGGAAATACATTTTTGCCCAGAATTCATCCAGCTCCTCCAATCTTCATCCAAACACCACATTCATCATAATTTTCCCAGAATTGCTTGAATCTTCATCACATGTTCTTCATCGTTTCATCATATCCATCATCGTCATCTGAAAACTTTCCAAGAATAATGCATCAACAATCATCACCATTTTAATCTTCATCATAAACTTTCTCCAGAGAATCTTCAAGAATCATCTCCAGATTTTCTTCGTAGCTTCTTTGACGTTCATCAACCTTAAACCAAATCTCTAGAAAAGTTCAATATCATCACCAGAATCGTTAACAACGCTCAACGTTCTTTATCCATTTTTCAAGATTCCCAGATTTTATCCAGATCATCAAGATCCATCCACGAAGTTCATCAGTTCCTCCGTCTATGTTCATCCATTACTTCCAGAAGATTTTTCGGTTAACCTTCGCGCATCTTTCAACCTGTTCACCACTACGTCTTCCGGAGACGAGCTAATTTACACCACAATCTTCAGATCCGCATGCATTCTCCTTGATCCTCATAAGGTTAGCTGTGGAGTCTTTTTCAGCTTTCGTA
This sequence comes from Lathyrus sativus, assembly GCA_963859935.3. NCBI lineage: Eukaryota > Viridiplantae > Streptophyta > Magnoliopsida > Fabales > Fabaceae > Lathyrus > Lathyrus sativus. The sequence continues at coordinate 139,341 of CAWUDS030001142.1, forward strand.
TCATCGTTCCTCACCGTCTTCAAGAACTTCCATCTTCAAACATGCAATTTACGAAGGGCTTCGAATCCACTTCAGACCTCCAACAAACTTCAATCTTCCTTCAAGAAACTCTTCCAGAAACCGTTCAAACCTTCATCAAGGTTTACTGATCTTCAAGAACGCCAAAAGATGGATCATGTTTTTTCCAAGAATGTGATAGTTCGGTTGTTGTTGTTGTTTTACTCTTTTGTGTTGTTGATTCAAAGCCAAATCTGAAGATGATAGAAAGAAGATTGAGAGAGAGAGAATCAGAGAAGACGAAAGAGCCTGAGAGAAGGGAAAGGGAGCGACGCGTTTGGATGAACAGTGTAATGAGGGCGAAGGGATTAGGGTTTGTTTTGAGGGTATGAGAGAAGAGGCTGGTGTGGTAGTGGGCCTCTACTAGGCCCAACGGTTCTTTCTTGGCCACACCTCTGTTTCATTTTTCTTCCCCCTCCCTGTGTGTATGCGTTTGCCATTGGGCCCAACGAATTTTGGGCCATCCCCCCCCCCCCCCCCCCCCCCCCCCCGTGTTTCTTTTCGCACCCCCTTCCCTGTTTTCTTTGTGACCATTTGTTGGGCTAGACCCAACTCTCACCTTGTTTTTTTCCGCCTGCACCCTCAAATACTAATAAACCCCCTGCTGCATTTTATTTTCTTTTATATTTTTCTTGGAAATATTAAATGCAATATTATGGGTTTTAATTCTAATTTCTTTTAGAATAATATAGATTTAATATAGTTCTTCATATATTTCTTTATAGAATATTATAATATTTTCTATGCTATTTTAATATGCAAGTTTCTTTATATTTTTTTAGAATATTTTCTAGTAGAATTTAATTGCCGTATCTTAGGAGTAGACTATTATTTCCATTTTGTGTTGGATTTTTCTCCTATTTTCGTTTCCATCCGATTTTATCCCGATTTTATTGTTGGCTGGCCATGTGGCATGATTCAATTAGAGAATGATTTTCGATATCATTTCTCCATCTTGTCTTTGACACGGATATCAATACGCTACCTCTTAGAGTTCGATTTCTCGTATAAGTCGAACCATGATGGTCTAAGCGTCACACTGGTCTTGATTCGAGCATCGTCATCAAAGATCCAGAGAGGAGAAGATTGGAATGGAGCTTGCGCATACGTCAGGAGCCCCGGAGCTGCTTCGTTCATTATCATTGTCGTATTCAAATCTTCAGACAACCAGCGGGTGTTGTGGGCTGCATCATCAGATACAAAGGAAGTGCCAGCTGAGGAGTTTCTTCTTAGGTTCTTGCGTGCGTGTCCCGAGTTCCTTCCCGTTTAGGCGTAGGCCTGCTTCCTCTTTGTTCTCGCCCCGTGCGAGCGAATCCCTGTTTCCCTTCTCTTACCCCCGGGCAATTGAGATTCGTTTTCCCGTCGAACTACGTTAGCTCTGATCTCTCGTTCCCGACGAGAGTACGTAGGCATAGGATGCCGTATCCTAGCGAGCTCCCTTTTCCCTTTTTCCCGGTTTTAGCTGTAGTAGGCTGAACTACAGCTGCTCTGATTTCTCATATCGAATGAGAATATGTAGGCATAGGATGCGATATCCTAGCGAGCACACTAACAACTAACCTTCTGCTCTCTCGCTGCTGTGCGATCGAGACTTTCCCGCTGATGACTGATTGTTTCCCTTTCTCTTGCCCTTGCGCATTTGAGACCAGACCGTAGTTTTAGTTCCCGTAGGTTCCCGTACCTTTCAAAGCCAACTTAATCTCTCACTCCTGTGTGATCGAGAATATCCTGTCTAGCCGTAGTTAGCCTGAACTACGTAAGCTCTGATCTCCCACTCTGTGTGGAAGTACGTAGGCACGAGACGTGAAGTCTTGGCGAGCCAATTCCCTGTAGTTTCCCAAACTACGATGACTCTGACTTTCTCTCTTGAGAATACGTAGGCATAGAGCGCGACACTCTAGCGAGTCAGTTTCCTTCCCGTTTAAATTTAGCAGCCGTAGATAGATTGTTTTGCATCCTTTAGACAAACCAAGCAAGCGTGGATCCTGTCGAGTACGACGGACGTGAGGGGTGCTAATACCTTCCCCTTGCGTAACCGACTCCCGAATCCAGGATTTGGTTGCAATGACCATTCCTTTCCCGTCTTTGCGATAGGTTTACTTCGAGCGTTTCCTTTCCCTCCTTTAGGATAAATAACGCACGGTGGCGACTCTTCTGTTCAGCCGACGCCGATTTTCGCAGTAGCGACAGCTGGCGACTCTGCTGGGGACTGCGATGGTTCCCTATGCATTTGGGATCCAACGTCCCTTAAGAGAGTCAATCCTAGCGCTTGTTTGCTTGTCTTTGGATGTTTACCTTTTGCGTGTTGTATTTTACTGTATTTGCAATTTCCGCATTTCCTTATTATCTGTTGCTGTTGTGCTGTTGGGTGGTTGTTCCTTTGAGAGAGAAGCCAAAACCCAGGCTTGAGTACACACCTAGATTTAGAGAGAGAGTAGTGGTTAGCCTGCTTGCTTAGCTCGCACCAGCTAGCCACAAAATCTCACTCGGACGAGATTCTCTTTGATGCTTCTTGCCCGGCCCTTAGGGTTCGACAAGTTGTCTGACCCGAGGATTGTCGACTCTGGGAACCGATTAATTGGGAATTCGACTAAGTGAGGCCTCTTCAAGGGATGATGATGCCACACCTTCTGGGTATCGTATCATTGCTCTTGAAAGTCTGTGACGTTGATACCCGCATAGGATGCCGTACCTTGTCAGATTAGGTTCATACCCGTGAGTGGGAGGGTTTTTGCAGGAAACCTGACTTCCAGCCTACCCATTATTTTGGTCTTCTCTTCAGAGCGAACGTACTCCGTCAGCAGCGCAGCAGTATTCAGAGATTGCGTGGGGGCTGTGATCCCGTGTTTGCTGCATATTGTATTGCATTTGCATAAACGTGTTGCATCACATTGCATGTCATACTCCAGCTAGCCAGAGCTCTTATCCAGCCGTTGTTTGATTTCAGAAGGTGATTACCCGGTTTTTGGCCTGAGCAACTGTTGATTTTTAGAAGACGACCAAGGGGTTGAATAGATTTGAGCAGAATCGAGCATTGAAGTCAATTGAAGGTTAGCAGTAGCTATGTCTGAAAGCAACTTCCAGTCTCCTAACACCTTGGCAGGGTTCACTGTGACGATCAACCCTCTGTATGGTTCTACTTCCGAGGCAGACTTTCCGCAAGTGAACAACCTTACGGCAGACCAGTTGGTGCAACCTCCTGTTATGGACCGAGATCGACATGAGCAGTTTGTTGTCCGCAATGAACGACCTCCTCTTATCAACAGTCAAGGAGTTGTTTTCCCTGTGCCGAGTATCCGAAGAGAGATCCCAGTAGCAAGGACTGTAGACCCAAGAGCTCTTGAGTGTGATAGAAGGCTCCAAGTGTTGGAAGAACAAGTTAAAGCCTTGAAAGTCAAAGATGCTGTTAACCTCAATGCTGCAGGCATGTGTTTGGTTCTTGGCCTGGTATTGCCTCCTAAGTTCAAAGCGCCGAGATTTGAAAAGTACAAAGGAGATAGCTGTCCGAAGCAACATTTGGTGATGTTCTGCCAAAGAATAACTTCGTTTGTGCAAAACGACAAATTGATGATTCATTGCTTCCAGGATAGTCTGACTGAGGCATCTTTAAGGTGGTATATGCAGTTAGAGAGTAATCAGATTCGATCATGGGTGGATTTAGCCAGAGCTTTTCTGAAGCAGTATGATTATAACCTAGACATAGCTCCTCATCGCATGCAGTTGCAAGAATTGTCTCAAGAGAACAATGAACCCATCAGGAAGTATGCGCAGAGATGGAGAGAATTTGCTGCCAGAGTACAACCACCACTTTTAGACCGAGAGTTAACAAGCATGTTTGTAAACTCACTGCAGAGTCCGTACTACGAAAGAATGCTTGGACTTGCGTTAAATTTTTCTGATTTGGTAGAACTTGGAGAACGCCTTGAGCATGCCATCAAAATCGAGAAAATCCAGATTATTTCAAACGGTCAGGCTAGTGAAGCTGAATCTCTTTATGATTACCAAACTGAAGAAGGAGTTGTGATCAATGCAATCATGCCAGATGTTGAATATCCTCGAGATGAGTTGTTGAAACCTGTTGGTTCTTCATCTTCTCAAAGATCAGTACCTCCTGTGTCTTGTTATGCTGGACAGACAACTGTGCCTGGGCACCCTATCAGGAATGTTATGTCACTTCTCTTGCAAATCAGCGACCTCGTGGTCGAGGTTATCAGAATCAGCGCCAGAATCAGAACAGGCCTCGTAACAACTTGGAACGAAGGAATGCTCCTTCCCACCCAGTGCCTATGCCGTATAGCCAGTTGCTGCCATCTTTGAGCCAAAGTTCTTTAGTGGAACCGAAAGCTCTTAAGCCTGTTCCAGAGCCTTACCCTCCTGGGTACAATCCCCACGCTCAGTGTGGTTACCATGGCGGATCCCCAAGGCATTCAACTGAAGATTGTAAAGCTTTTCAGGCAAAAGTACAACAGTTGATCAACCAAGATTGCATTTCCTTTCGAGAAGGATTTCTGTTTGTTCATACCAACTTCCCAGCTGTCTAAGCTCGTAGATTCGGAGTTTGTTTTCAAGAAGCCAGTGGTCCAGACAGGCAGACTTCCTCAGCATTGGCAGTCCTCAGACTTTTCTTATCATTTGCATTTGTAGTTTCTTTTCTGTTAGTTACTACTTGCTGTTTAACATTGTTTGTTTCGAATGGTAATATTAATAAAGTGACTATGCATTTTTATGAATTAATCATGTCGTTGTCGCTTATTTATTGCATTGCACTGACACTTGCATTTTATTTACTCCGCCTTATCACTGTGATTAGCAAAGATTGGAGGGAGGATGACGAAACTGAATACTCATGACCGATGATCGTATGCGTTCAGATAAAACCTTGCCGAGGACGTACAAGGCATTGTTTCAAATCCCCCAAACACTGGAGATATAAGGAGTTAGTCCCTTGTTAACCACTTCGAGCCAGGAAGTAGAAGTTTTTTCGGACTTTTTAACCCTCACGTCTTAACTCGGGGCAGGGTAGTTGTCAGTTAGCTTGACTGAGCGTTCAAGTCTTATAGAGGATTGTTGCCATTCGAGGACCAATCGCAGCTTACGCCTCTCAAGAGGTCGCATCTCGCCAACCACAATGGTTAAACCTCACCAACCAGGAGTGAGACAGTTACAATCCTTTCGGAGCAATCAAGACAACCAGTGTTACACGACTTTGTTCCAAAAGAAAAAGAAAGAATAAGAAAGTCCGCTAAGTAAAAAGAAATGAAAATAGCTGGAAAGCTAATACTTAGGCAAAAATCAGGGCATCCCGCTGGACTAAAAAGAAAAAATCGAAAAGAACTCAAAAGGAGTCAGTCCAGGCAAAAAATTAGGGAATCAAGAGAATGAAAAGAAAGGATATCAATAGAAAAAATCCCCAGTGAAGTCGCCAAAGTCGTGTGGATACAGACACCGAAAATGAAAAGGAGTAACTGTCACTCCGAAACCTTGTGAGTTCCTTAGCCATGGTCCTTACCATTCAACATACCTCTCGAAGAGGCGAACGCTTGTGCCAAGTTAACTGAACTTTAGGATCGGAGATCATCACGTAGAAGGGGTGGGTACAAATCATAATTTGAGCCAAATATCCTTTGTTTCACGAACTGTGAACCCGACCACGATACAACCCTTAAAAGACCTAATTGAGGTAGGGTTTATTCTGAAAGCGCATTACAATAAGGTTGAATAAACTGACTCCTTCTTGATTTGCTAATCATATCCTTGTTGTATTTTTCACTGATCACATCAGCACTACGTTTGAACTCTGGTTCATTCGTCACTCACAATCATGACACGTAAATGAGTGACAACACAAAATTTTTCAAAATCTGCATGAACACTGCATTAAAATTACCATTCGGGATTAAACAATTTTACTTGCAGGTCAGTAGTTGACATGAAGGAAATTCCAACAGGGGATAATCGAACAAATAATTCAGCAGTCTGGATCATAATGGTGTATGTTGTGAAACCCTGTAAATCTGGGGCATTGACTTTCAGTGAGTTCAGAATCAGTTAGTCTGAGGACAAATCCCGAAGCCTTAGTTGATCAGGGGCAGTTTATTTGAGAAGCAGTTGATCAGAAATGAATCTTCTCGAGAGCCAATCAGAGGCAATTATACAGAATGCTGTGATTTAAGGGTAGAACCTTCCAGTGTGTGATCAAATCAGGTTAAGTCGCTTATACGCTCATTCAGGGGCAAGTCACCTCAGAGATAGTGAGACCAACTGGGTTGATAATTGTTTGATTGAGGTTGAATCCTTTTGACGTACAGATACCGGGGCAAGTAGTCTCGAGGTCGTCTCGTAGCAAGCTGTTCAGAGTGATATTCCCAAGAGTGGGATTGGGGCAAGTTGAATTGGATTGGGGCAAGTTGTTCAAGCAAGTCTGTTTATCCCCAGCCAGAGTTGAGTATCGGGGAATCGTGTCGTTACTCTCGTCAAAAAACCTTGACCTTCCGAAAAAGGCCTTACCGTCGTTGGATCGTTATCCTGCAATTTAAACCTGTTACGTATCAGAATTTTGTAACCAGATCGTTTTCAAAGTCCAGTTCTCGCCTGGCAAACCGGTAACCAGTTCTCGTCTGGTCCACGTTTCCGTAACTACTAGTTCTCGCCTGGTACATGGTGTCTTTCAACCAGTGGTCGTCTGGTCAACCCGTCCGTAAACATCAGTTCTCGTCTGGTGTGTGTTATTGTAACTAGTTCTCGTCTGGTCACCGTTTCTTTAACCTATTGTTGCACCAGTTCTCGTCTGGTGCATGTCAGCTTTCAACCAGTTCTCGCCTGGTCATTTGTTTCTTAACCTATTATCCAGTCAGCCCCGTCTGATGTTCAAACTAAAATCAATTCTCGTCCGATAACCTAATCTATTTTGCTATCAGTTCTCGCCTGGTAGTCTATCTTTGAATGCTAGTTCTCGTCTAGTATTTTCCATATCTTCCATTTTGTACATAATCCATGTTCATCCTAAACCAGAAAAAAACCTAAAAGTATCTGACACAGTAATTCCCAATGACTCGCATGTTGTCATGTTCCTCGATACGAAGTTCAATTGATACCAGTTCTCCGCTTAATGTTTGAATTCCTTGTGGATGTTGGTAAATCAGGATTACCCTTCTTCAGCAGATGGAAGCCACGTATTATCTCCGAAAGAGTTGAGATTGTATTTTACCCCGCCTCGGAGTAGGATCAGGATTATCCTCAGCAGATTAAGATTGGTATCCTTGACAAATAGGGCATTCTCTAACAGTGAGCCGTTTATAATCAACCCCAATTCGGTCAATCCCTATAGAGTATGATCAGTAGGCCAGTGGTTTAGAAAAAGTATCCCCGTGCAGGGCCGTGCTTCCCTTTTCTGGCATTTATTTTGCCAAGTGGTTTTAGACCTGGTGTTCTCTGGCAGCTCGAGCTTACATTTACATTTGCATATACCGTCATATTTGCATCTATCCAAAACGCATAGCATATCCATGCCGTACGGGGCATTGCATTTACAACAAACGCATTTCCATGCCGTATATGGACATTGCATCATTTTTCAAACATACGCATTTCAAAACATAGACCAGGTTGGTTACCTCTCGGTTTTCGAGTATGTTCCCCTGCAGAGTTGTTTGGTTAAGCTTCTCTTCACCCACAACGGAGTTGTTTCTTCATATTTGGTTGTTACGTCGGCACTGAAAAAAGGAAGGGTTGACATATATCAAACTTCTGAAGCTGCCGCCTATTGACGGAATGGGTGCTTGGCAGTCGATTCAGAATTTCCCCAAGAGAGTTTTCCTCAGGTTCGCTGTGAACTGTGAGTCGACAGAGAAGATCCCATAGCAGATGGGAAGGTGTTTGCTTTCTGAAGCATCATTTTGAAGATTCAGTACCCGTGGCGTCACACGGGTGATTGACGAAAAAGAAAGTGGGGGGGGGGGGTGAATTAGGCTTATAGAAATTTTTCCAGATTTTTGGTGTTCTTTAATTTTTCTTTGGTTATGTTCTTGGTGATGGATGCAGTAGAAAGCATAAAGAAAGTGGACACCAAGATTTATAGTGGTTCCCTTCATAATCCGAAGGTACTCCACTCCCCTTTCCACATGAATGAGAGTTTTCACTATTGTTTTAGAAAGTACAACCTATCACACCATCAACCGGTGAGGCCTACAATCTAACAACAAAACAAACTAGTGTGCAAGAACAATCCTCTTGCAAAACACTAACCCTTGTGTCCAACAATCCTGGATCACAAGTCACAACAGACTATTCTGTAATTCTTTTTATAATTTTAAAAGTAATAGTAATATCAATACAAAGATTGATCTTCTCCGTTAATCAAAATTCACAACTTAATTTCAATACAAGTGTTCAAACAAATGGATGTGAAAGGTTATGCAAATATGAACACTTTTTGAATGTATTTCAAATTATTTGAAAAGTAGTGAATATGATTCAATGATTGTTTTTGAAAATTGTTGGAGGTGTTTGTTAATTTGAAATTATCAGAATTTATATCATCCAAAACACCATTTCAAAAGGGTATAATTGAGTATGAGTTAACACATGGAAAGGTATAACATTCAAATAATTTTTGAACTTGAAAGGAAACAATTTTTCAGAAAACGTTCAGTGTTAATCGGTTAACCATATAGGTTAATCGGTTAACACTGTAACGTTGGCCCAAAGAATTTAAAATTTTAGGGCGTTAATCGATTAACCTATATAGTTAATCGGTTAACACTGTAAAAACTTTGAAAAATAATTAATTAAAAAGTGTTATACCAATTCCAAATGATTTTAAAACATGTTAATGCATTATGCAAAAATAGTTTATAGTTTTGAACACTTTTATATCAATTAAATTAGAGAATTTTGATATACCATAGCTTGTGTCCAAGTCTTGAAAGATGATCGAGCAAATGTACATGAAGCTTGAATGTTGAAAACTTCCACAATACTTTGATTTTGGTCTTTTGAAAGCTTTTGACTTTTTGTACAGATGAAATAATCTTGAGTCTTATTGTTGTTGTCATCAAAACCTAGAAACCTTGAGATGAAGCATGCTTCTACACGCACACACTCGCACACACACACACACACACACACATACGACCACACACACGCGCGCGCACTTACATATATGCATGCATACACACACCCGCATGCACATAGACACACGCACGCACACACAATGACGCACACACGTGCGCGCCCATACACTGTCACACGCACACATACTTAAACGTGTGCGCGTGCACACACACACACACACACACACACGCACATACGTGCACACACACACCCACGAACACACACATGCACGTGCATACACACACACACACACACACACATACACACGCGTGCGTACACACACTCTCTCTCTCTCTCTCACACACACACACGCACGCACACACACACACACACTCACACACACGCACGCACATACATACAAACACGTGTGCATGAAAACTCACACACACACACGCACGTGCAAGCGCGTGCGCGCGCACACACACGCACGCACGCGCACACACGTGCGCCGACACCCACACACACAGACAAACACACACGCGCGTGTGCTAACACATACAAACACTCGTGTGCGCACATACACACACGCGCACGTGCAAGCACACACACACACGCACACACACAAACACACGTACGCACACACACGCACACGCGCGTGTGCACACTCTCAAACACACAAACACGCGCGCGTGCGCACATACACACACATAAACACGCACACACACGCACACATGTGTTCACGCACACACGCACACACACACACACACACAAAAACACGCGCGCGAGTGCACACACACGCATGTGCACACACCCACAAACGCGTGTGCACACACACACACACACGCTCGTGCACACACTATCTCACACACACATAAACAAGCAAGCGCGTGTGCGCGTTCGCACACACACACAGACAAATGCGCGCGAGCGTGTATACACACACACACGCGCGTCACACACTCACACACACACCTACGTGCATGCACACACGCACACACACACACACACACACACACGTGTGTGCGCAAGCACAAACACACATGTGTGCGCATACACACACACACACACACCGCGCGCGCGCGCGTGTACACACACATACACACGCACACACACACACACACGCACATGCACTCGCACACACACGCACACACACGCACACACACACACTCACACATACACGCACTCACGTGTACACCAACACGCGTGTGCACATACACACACGGACATACACACACACACACACGTGCGTGCGCACACACACTCTCTCTCACACACATACACAAACACACACACACACACAGACACACACACACACACGTGCATACACATACACACACACACACATACACATACACATACAAACAAACACGCGCGTGCGTGCGCTCACACATACACGCGCGCGCAATCACGCACGCATGCCACAACTTACACACGCACGCATGCTCCCACGCACAGACACACACACACACACACGCACACGCGCGTCTGCACACACTCACACGTGCGCACACGCACGCATACACGCGCGCACATACCCACACACACGCGCATACACACACACGAAAACACACACGCGCGTGCACAAACACACGCGCACACACTTACATATACGCACGCGCACACTCACCTGCATGCACATAGACAAACGCCCGTGCGCGCATACGCACACACACATGCGCACACACACACACACACACTCTCGTGCACGTATGCACGCTCGCACATACGCACACAAACACACCTACAAACACACACACACGCGTGCACACCCACACACATGCAAACACACATAAACACGCATGTGCACACTCACACACACACACACGCAGGCACGCACGCAAACACACACGCACGAACACACAAACACGCGCGTGTGCACACTCTCACGCACACACGCACACACTCTCTCTCACACACACACACATATACACGTGCGCGCGCGCACACACACACACACAAACACACGCGCGCTCACGCCCGCCCGCACGTTTGCATGCACGGACGCATGCACGCACACACGCACACACACACACACGAACACACACAAGCGCGTGCACAGACACACACACACACACACACACCCACGAACATACACACGTGCATGCACAAACTCACACAAACACACACGCGCGCACGAACACACACATACACACACAAACACACACATGAACACAGGCAGGGACGCGAGCGTATATACACACACACACACGCGTGCGCGCTCACGCACTCACACACACGTGCGCGCACAAACACAAACACACACACGCGCATGCGTAAGCACAATCACACGTATGGGCGCATACACACCCACCCACACACACACGCGCGTCCATATACACACGCACACACACGCACACACGCACACTCGCACACACATACCACACACACACGCACACGCAAACACGCACACGCACTCGCATGCACACCAACACGCGCGTACATATACGCACACACACGTGCGTGCACTCTCTCTCTCTCTCTCACACACACACACATACACAAACACACACACATACACCGACACACACACACACACATGTACGTACACACACACACACGCACAAACACAAACAAACGAACACACGCGCGCGTGCGCTCACAAACATACACGCGCGCACGCGCGCACGCAGCCACTTACACACGCATGCACGGACACACACACACAGACACACAGACACAGACACACACACACACAGACACACATGCACACGCGCGTGCGCACACACACACACACACATGCGCACACGCACACACACACACACACACATGCACAAACACACGAGGGCACACTTACATATACGTGTGCACATAGACACACGCCCGTATGCGCACGCACACACACACAAACACATGCGCACATACACACGCACGCACGCACGTATGCACGCACACACGAACACAAACACACCCACAAACATACACACGCGCGTGCGCACACTCTCGCACACACACGTACGCACGAACGCATGCAAACACACACCCACGCACAAAAACACACACACACACACACGCTCACAAACACGTGTGCATACCCACACGTATGCACAAACACACAAACGCACACTTTCACACACACAAACACACACGCGCGCGCTGACACACACACACACACATACGCACGCAAGCACTCATACACACACACGCACACACACACACCCACGCATTCACATGCACACAAACACGCAGATGCACACTCACACACACGCACACGATCACACACACGCGCACACATATGCACGCACGCGAGCACACACACACGCCCACACGCACACACGCACTCGTGTGCACAAAATCACGCGCATGCATATACACACACACACAGACAAATACGCGCACACACACATACGCGCGCGCGCGTGCTCACACTCTTTCACACACACACAAACACACACGTGCACACACACACACACGTGCACGTGCGCACACACACACATACATGTGCACGCGCGCACATACAAACATACATGCGCGCGCACACACACACATTCGTGCACCGACACACACACACAAACACATGTGTGTGCGTGCTCACTCATACAAACACTCGTGTGCGCACACACACACAAACACACGTGCACGCACACACATACACACGTGCGCACACACACGCATACGAACACACGCACACGCACACACACATACACGAACACGTTCACCGACACAAACACGTGCATACTTACACACACACACACACGAACACGCACACGCACACGCGCACACATACACACACACGAACACACACACACACACGCACACGCACACGCACACGCATACGCACACACACACACACACACAAATATGAACACGCGCAGGCACACGCTCACACACACACACACAAACACGCGCATACGCTTGCACACGGACACACACACACACACACAGGCTTGTGCGCACACACTCTCTCTGACACAAACACACACGCGTGCGCGCATGCGCACACACATACACACACACATGCTTGTGAACAAAAATACACACACGCGCGCGTAAGCACACACACATACACACGCGTGCGCACACGCACACACAAACACACATATAAACACGCGTGTGCCAAAACACACGCGCGTGCGCACACACACCCGCATGCGCACACGCATACGCATACGCATACACACACACGCATGAACATACAAACACACGTGCACGCACGCATGCTCACACACTCACATACAAACGCGTGCGCACATATACACATACACGCACATATACAAATATGCAGGCACACACCCACACACACACACGTGCGCCTTCACACATACATACACGCGCGTGCGTACACAAACACACACACACACACATACACACACACACGCAAGCATGCACAAATGCACGCACCCACATACACACACACGCGTGCGCATACAAACACACACATGCGCGTGCACACACACACACACACGCACACACACGCTCACAAACGCGCGTGCATACCCACACGTACGCACAAACACACAAACGCGCGCGTGCGCACACTTTCACAAACACATACGCGCGCGCAAGCTGACACACACACACATACGCACGCACACACTCATACACACACGCACACACACACACACGCACTCGCATGCACACAAACACGGCATGCACAGACACATACGCATACACGCACACACCCACACGCACTCGTGTGCACACAAACACGCGCGTGCATATACACACACACACGGACACACTAGCACACACAAACACGCGCGCGTGTCCTCGCACTTTTTCACACACACACACACACATACACAGACACACACACACACGTGCACGCGCGCACACATACACATACGTGCGCGCGCACACGCACACACATTCGTGCCCCGACACACACACACGCACGTAAAACACACGCGCGTGCACACACACACACATGCATATACACACACGCGTATACACACATACACACACACACACGTGTGCGCACACTCTCTCTCTCTCTCTCTCACACACACACACACACACGTGCGCGCGCACACAAACACACACACGTGTGCGCACAAATACTCACACACGAATTCACACACACACACACACACGCACACGCTTTCACGCATGCACATATACGTGTGCGCGTACACACACACACACTTGCGCGCGCACTCACACACACACACACACGTGCGCGCGCACACACTCACACACACATGCAAGCACAAATGCACGCACGCACGCACTCACACACACACGCATGCACACACGTGCGCCGACACATACACACACACACACACACAAACACACACACGCGCGTGCTAACAGACCTACACATGCATACACACACGTGCGCACACACACATACGCACAAACGTGCGCCGACACACACACACACACACGTGCGCGTAGACACAGACACGCGAGCGCGCATACACACACACACACGCACGCACACACACACATTCACCCAGACGCACACACACACACGCATACACACACGCGCGCGCATGCTCACACTCTCAAACAAACACACATGCGCACACACACACACACACACACATACACACGCACACACGCACACACACACGCGTGCGCGCGTGCACACACATCCGCACATGTATTTACACATACGCACACACACACACACACGCATGCACACACAAACGCGTGTCCATACACACACACACACGCGCACACACGCTCGTGCACACACTCTCCCTCTCTCACACACACACGCGGACGTGCGCTCACACACACACACACACACTCACAAACACACGCGTGCACATACTCACATGCACACACACATAACGCAGGCACATACACGCGTGCGTACATACACACACACACACACACACACACACGCATGCACACACGCACACACATTCCCCCCCCCCCCCACCCACACACACATACACATACACACACTAACACACACACACACGCACGCACGCATGAACACACGCGCACACACGCACACACACATAAGCACGCGTGCGCAAACTCATACACACACACACACACGCACGCACGCATGCGCATACACCCACACTCACACGCATTGACAAACGCACGTACACAAACACACACACACAAACACACACACACGCGTGCGCACACTCTCTTACACACACACACACGTGGGCGCACCCTCACACACTCACACACACACATACACACGCACGAACGTACATGTGCGCGCACAAATACACACACACACGTGCACGTACAAATACACACACAGACACGCACAGACATGCGCGCGTGTGTATTCACAAATGCATGCGTGCGCACACGCACACATACACACACACAAAAACACACACACACACACACAAAAGCACACGCGCACACGCGCACAAAGACACGCGTGCACACACCCTCTCTTTCTCTCAAACACACACACGCACCCGCGCGTGTAAGCACGCACACACTCACACACACACGCACACACATACGCGCATGCACAAACACACAAACACACACGCATACACACACACACACGTGCACACACACAGACGTGCACACACACATACACACACGCGTGTGCACACACACACACACACACGCACGCACACACCCAAGAACACACACACATAAACACATGCGCCTGCAAACTCACATGCGTGCATATACATGCGCACACACACACACGCGTGCGCACTCTCTCTCTCTCTCTCTCTCTCTGTCTCTCTCTCACACACACACACACACATACACATGCGCAAACACACACACGCGCGTGCGCACACACTCTCTCTCTCTCACACACACACATACACGCACACAAATACGCAGGCACACACCCACACACACACACACACACACGTGCGCGCACACACATACATACACACGCGTGCATACACAAACACACACACACACACACACGCAAGCATGCACACACACAGGCACCCACATACACACAACACGTGCGCACACAAACACACACACATCCACGGACACACACACGCGCGTGCACACAAACGCACACACGCACACACATACACACGCGTGCACACACACTCTCTCTCTCTGTCACACACACACACATACACACGCGTGCACTCACTCTCTCTCTCTCTCTCTCTCTCTCTCTCTCTCTCTCTCACACACACACACACACACACAAACACTCACAAACGTGCGTGCAGACACGCACGCACGTGCGTGAACATACACACACACACACACACACACACACACACATACACACACACACACAAACACACACACGAACAGAGGCGGGCGCGCATACACAAACACACACGAGCGTGCATACGCACATGTACCCACAAACGCGCGCGTGTGCGCCCACATACACACAAACATGTGTGTGTGCGCGTACGCACAAACACAAGCGCGCGCGAGCATTTTCACAGACACACGCATGCACACACGCACTGACGCACGCACGCATGCCTACGCACACTCACTCACACACACACACACACGTGCACACAAACACGCGCGCACGCATACACACGCTCACACACACTTCACGCACGCACGCACACACGCACACACTCACACGCGTTAGCACACACACACACACTCTCTCACAAACACACACACACACATACGTGCGCGTATACACACTCACACACACATGCACACACAAACCACGTGCGCGCGCACACTCACACACACAAACACGGGCTCGTGCGTTTGCGCTCGCACACTCACACACACACACGCAGGCATGCACGCGCGCACGTACGGACGCGCACACACATTCACACACGTGAGCGGACACACACGCACACACACATACACAAACACGTGCATGCATACACACTGACGAAATACATACATGCGCGCACACACAGGCACACGCGCACACACACATACACACGCGTGCACACACTCTCACACACACACACGCACACAGACACACACACGCGCACACACGCGTGTGCACACACAAACAATCACACACAAACACACACGCGCGTGTGTACACACACAGACACACGTGCACACACACACGTGCACACACACGTGCACGCACATATACACACACGTGCGCGCGTACACACACACACACACACGTAAGAACTCACACACGCACGTAAAACACACGCGCGTGCACACACACACACACGCATGCATATACACACACGCGTAAACACACACACGTGCGCGCACAAACACTCGCACACGAATTCACACACACACACACACACCCGCGCGCGCACATACACACACACACTCGCGCGCTTTCGCGCGTGCACATATATGAGTGCACGTACACAAACACACCTGCGCGCACACACTCACACACACACAACGTGCGCGCCCACACACACACACGCATGCACGCACAAACGCACGCGCACAAGCGCACGCACATGCGCGCTCACACACACACGCATACATACACGTGCCTGCATACACACATACACATACGTGCGTCGACACACACACACAAACACAGACACACGCGCGTGCTAACACACCGACACATGCATACACACACACACATACGTGCGCACACACATTGACGTGCGTGCGCACATAGACCCACACATGCACACACGCACACACATTCACCCAGACGCACGCACACACACACACGCACACACACACGCGCGCACATGCTCTCGCTCTCAAACAAACACACATGCGCGCACACACACACATATACACACGCACACACGCACACGCACACACACACACACACGCGCGTGCACACACATCCACACGTGTTTTTACACATACGCACACACACACGCATGCACACACAAACGCGTGTCCATACACACACACGCTCGTGCACACACACTCTCTCAGACACACACGCGGGCGCGGACGTGCGCTTACACACACACGCACGCGCGTGAGCACAGACACGCGCGTGCACATACGCACATGCACACACACATAACGCAGGCACATACACGCGTGCGTACATAAAAACACACACACACATGCACGAACATTCCCCCCCCCCATACACACACGTGCGCACACACACATACACAAACACACACACGCGCGCACATGTACACACACACACGCACGCACGCATGAACACGCGCGCACACGCATACGCACGCCTGCGCACACTCGTACAGACACACACACAAACACACACACGCATGTGCGTGCGCACATACACGCACGTGCACATACGCACATGCACACACACATAACGCAAGCACATACACGCGTGCGTACATACACACACACACATGCACGCACATTCCCCCCCCCCCCCCCCCCCCCCCCGCACACACACGTGCGCACACACACACATACACACACACACGTGCGCACACTAACACACACACACACACACACGCACGCAGGCATGAACACGCGCACACACAGATACGCACGCGTGCATACACTCATACACACACACACACGCATGCACGCACGCATGCGCACACACCCATACACACACACATTGACAAACGCGCGTACACAAACACACACACACACACACACACAAACACACACACGCGCATGCACACACTCTCTTACACACACACACACACACGCGGGCACACGCTCACACACTCACACACACATACACACGCACGAAAGCCCACGTGCGCGCACAAATACACTCACACACGTGCACGCACAAATACACACACACACACGCACAGACACGCGCACGTGTGTATTAACAAATGCACGCGTGCACGCACGCACACATACACACACAAAAACACACACACACACACACAAAAACACACGCACAAAGACACACGTGCGTACGCCCTCTCTTTCTCTCTCTCTCTCTCACACACACACACACACACACGTGCAAGCATGCACGCACACACACACACATATACACACATGCACACACACACACACGCACACACATACGCGCATGCACAAACACACAAACACACACACATACACACACGTGCACACACACAGACGTGCACACACACATACACACACGCGTGCGCACACACAGACGCGCACGCACACACGCAAGAACACACACGCACATAAACACACGCGCCTGCAAACTCACATGCGTGCATATACATGCGCACACACACACACACGCGTGTGCGCACACTCTCTCTCACACACATACATATGCGCTCACACACACACAAACACGTGCGTGCACACACACTCATACACGCACGCACACACACACGCTCATACACACGCATGCACAAACACGTGCGTGCACATACACACACAAACACACGCGCGCGTGCGTTCCCGCATACCCACACGCACGCGCGCACATACAAATGCAGACACACACACACACGTGAGTGCACACACACGTGCGCTCACACACATACACGTGCGCGCACAGACACGCATGCTCATACACCCACAAACGCGCGTGCGCTAACTCTCTCTCTCTCTCACACACACGCACACACACACACACGTGCACGCTCACACACACACGCACACGCACACAAGATCGCACGAACGAGCACACACACACACACGTGTGTGTACACACGCGCACATACACATACACACACACGTGCGCGTACACATACATACACGTGCGCACACACACACACACACACATGCGTACACACACACATATGCACACTCTCTCTCTCACACACACACACACAACGTGCCCGCGCATACACACGTACTCACTCACGTGCGCGCACATACACATACACACGAGTCTGCACATACACACTCACAAAACATAAACACACACAAGAACACACGCGCGCGCATACCCAGACACACTTGCGCGTGCGCACATACAAACACACACACACACACAAGCACGCACGAGCGTTTACACAAACACACACGCGCGCACGCACTCACGCACATACACACACACACACACACACGCACACACACGTGGGCGCGCACACATAGTCACACGAACGCACGCACTCACGCAAGCACACACGCGCACACACACTCACACATACACATGTGCGCTTGCACACACACACACACGCACACACACACACACAAGCACACACTCACGCAAGCACGCACGCGTCCACACGCTTACCCACACACGTGCGCGCGCACATGCTGACACACTCACGCACGCACGCAGGAAGGCACGCGCATAAACACTCATACACACACGTGCGCTTGCACACACACGCGCACACACACACACACACACACGCATATACACACGCTCTCTCAGACACACACACACACACACGAATACAAACACACGCACACGCACACACACACACGCACACATACTCACACACACACACGTGCACACACTCTCTCTCACACACAAACACACACAAACACACACACACACACACACACACACACACACACACACGTGAACACACACACACACACATGCGCACGCACATACACAAACACACACACTCGCGTGCACACACACACACACACACACACGAACACACTCACGTGCGCACACACACACACACACACGTGCACGCACATACACACGCGCGCGTGCGCACACTCTCAAACATATACAAAGCGTGTGTGTATGTGCGTGCACGTGTATGTGTGTGTGTGTGTGTCTGTGTCTGTGTGAATGTGTATGTGTGCGTGTGTGTGTGTGTGTGAGCGCACGCGCGTGTGTATGTGCGTGCACGTGTGTGCGTGTGTGTGCATGCACACGAGTGTGTTCGTGTGTTTGTGTGTGCGCGCACAGATGCACACAC
>CAWUDS030001142.1:167500-170000 GCA_963859935.3 Lathyrus sativus
TACACACGCACGAATGCACACGTGCGCGCACAAATACACACATACACACACGTGCGTGCACAAATACACACACACACACACACAAGCACAGACACGCGCGCGTGTGTATGCACAAATGCACGCGTGCACACACACACACACATACACACACAAAAAACACACACACACACACACACAAAAACACACGCGCACACACGCACACAGACACGCGTGCGCACACCCTCTCTTTCTCACACAAACACACGCGAGCGCGCGCGCGCGTGCGAGCACGCTCGCTCATAGACACACATACACACATGCATACACACACGCATACACACGCGCATGCACACACACACAAACACGTGCGCGCATACACACTCATACACCCACACACGCAAACACGCTCATACACACGCATCCACACACACGTGCGCGCGCGCACACACACACACACACACGCAAACACACGCGCGCGTGCATTTACGCATACCCACACACACGCACGCACACACACATGCACACACACATGCACACACACACACACACGTGCGTGCACACACGCGCACACACACACACACACACACACACGTGTGCGCTCACACACACATACACGTGCGCACACAGACACACATGCACATACACCCATACACGCGCGCGCGCTAACTCTCTCTCTCTCTCTCTCTCACACACACACACGTGCGTGCACACACGCGCACATACACACACACGTGCGCGGACACACACATACTCGTGCTCGTGCACACACACACACACACATGCGCATACACACACACACACACACGTGTGTACACACTCTCTCTCTCTCACACACACACATAAAGTGCCCGCGCACACGAACACACACACTCACACACGTGCGTGCACACACACACACACATACACACTCACACAAAACAAACACACACAAGAACACACACGCGCGCATACGCAAACTCACTTGCGCGTGCGCACATACAAACACACACATACACACAAGCACGCACGAGCGTTTACACAAACACACACGCACGCACACACAAACCCGCGCATACACACACACACACACGTGGGCACGCACACACTGACACACGAACGCACGCACTCACGCAAGCAAGCACGCGCGCACACACTCACACATACACACGTGCGCTTGCACACAGAAACACACGCACACACATATACACACGCTCACACACACACGCATACAAGCACACGTACACGCACATACACACACGCACACACACACACAAGCACACACTCACGTACGCACGCGTCCACGCACTCACCCACACACATGCGCGCGCACATGCTGACACACTCACGCACGCAGGGAGGCACGCGTACAAACACTCACACACACGTGCGCTTGCACACAAACGCGCACACACACACACACATACACACACACACACACACGCATATACACACGCTCACACACAGACACACACGCGAATACAAACACATGCACACGCGCACACACACACGCGCACACATACACACACACAAACACACACAAATGCACACACACATACACAGACACACACTCACGTGAACACACACACACACATGCGCACGCACACACACAAACACACACACTCGCGTGCACGCACACACACACACACGAACACACTCACGTGCACACACACCCAAGTGCACACACATACACACGCGCGTGCTGACACACATACACACACGCACGCGCGCATTCGCACACTCTCAAACATATACAAACGTGTGTGTGTGTGTGTGTGCGTGCACGTGTGTGTGTGTGTGTGTGTTTGTGTCTGTGTGCATGTGTATGTGTACGTGTGTGTGTGTGTGTGCATGCACGAGAGTGTGTTCGTCTGTGTGTGAGCGCACACGCGTGTGTATATGCGTGTACGTGTGTGTGTGTGTGTGCATGCACGCGAGTGTGTTCGTCTGTGTGTGTGCGCGCGCACAGACACACACACACACACGCGCGCACACACACACACAGACACACACACACACACACACACACACACACACGCGTGCGCACACGCACGCGCCCACCCATGTGCACACACTCACACACACACACAAGAATACACGCGCGCGCATACACAGACACACTTGTACGTGCACACATACAAACACATACACACACACACACAAGCACGCACGAGCGTTTACACAAACACACACACACGCACGCACTCACGCGCACACACACACTGACACACGAATGCACGCACTCGCAAGTACGCACACACACACACACACACACTCACACATACACACGTGCGCTTGCACACACACACACACACGCACATACACACACACATATACACACGCGCACACACACACGCATACAAGCACACGTACACGCGCACACACACACACACATACACACATGCACACACACACAAGCATGCACACACGCACGCGCGCGTCCACTCACTCACCCAAACACGTGCGTGCACACATGCTAACACACTCACGCACGCACGCAGGAAGGCACGCGCATAAACACTCAGACACACACACACGCACACGC
>CAWUDS030001142.1:175000-187500 GCA_963859935.3 Lathyrus sativus
ACAAAAACACACACACGCGCGCGTAAGCACATACACATACACACGCGTGCGCACACGCACACACAAACACACATATACACACGCGTGTGCGAAAACACACGCGCGTGCGCACACACACCCGCATGCGCATACGCATACGCATACGCATACACACACGCGCATGAACATACAAACACACGTGCACGCACGCATGCTCACACACTCACATACACACGCGTGCGCACATATACACATACACGCACGCATACAAATACGCAGGCACACACCCACACACACACACACACGAACACGCGCATGCGCTTGCACACGGACACACACACACACAGGCTTGTGCACACACTCTCTCTCTGACAGAAACACACACGCGTGCGCGCATGCGCACACACACACGTGCGTACGAACAAAAACACACACGCGCGCGCGTAAGCACACACACATACACACGCGTGCGCACACGCACACACAAACACACATATACACACGCGTGTGCGAAAACACACGCGTGTGCGCACACACACCCACATGCGCATACGCATATGCATACGCATACACACACGCGCATGAACATACAAACACACGTGCACGCACGCATGCTCACACACTCACATACACACGTGTGCGCACATATACACATACACGCACGCATACAAATACGCAGGCACACACACACACACACATGCGCGTTCACACATACATACACGCGCGTGCGTACACAAACACACACACACATACACACACACACACACGCAAGCATGCACAAACGCACACACCCACATACACACACACACGCGTGCGCATACAAACACACACACATCCACGAACACACACATGCGCGTGCACACACACACGCACACACACACACTCACAAACGCGTGTGCATACCCACACGTACGCACAAACACACAAACGCGCGCGTGCGCACACTTTCACAAACACATACGCGCGCGCAAGCTGACGCACACACACATACGCACGCACACACTCATACACACACGCACACACACACACACACGCACTCACATGCACACAAACACGCGCGTGCACAGGCACACACGCATACACGCTCACACACACACGCACAAACATGCCTGCACGCGCGCACTCTAACGCGCCCACACGCACTCGTGTGCACACAAACACGCGCGTGCATATGCACACACACACACACACACGGACACACAAGCACACACAAACACGCGCGCGTGTCCTCGCACTTTTTCACACACACACATATACACAGACACACACACACACGTGCACGCGCACACACATACACATACGTGCGCGCGCACACGCACACACATTCGTGCCCCGACACACACACACACATAAACACACGCGTGCGCGTGTCACACATACACACACTCGCGTGCGCACACACACATAAACACACGTGCGCACACACACATACACACACGTGCGCACACACACACATACAAACACGTTCGCCGACACAAACGCGTGCATACTTACACGCACACACACACACATACACTAACACGCGCACGCGCCCGCGCACCCACACGAACACGCGCATGCACACGCACACGCACACGCACACGCACACACACACACACGAACACGCGCACGCGCACGCTCACAAACACACACGAACACGCGTATGCGCATGCACATGCACACACACACACACACACACACACACAAACGCGTCTGGACAAAAACACACACGCACACACACAGGCTCGTGCGCACACACTCTCTCTCACACAAACACAAACGCGTGCGCGCATGCGTACACACATACACACACACGCGTGCGAGCAAACACACACACACAAACACACGTGCGCGTAAGCACACACACATACACACGCATGTGCACACGCACACACAAACACACACATACGCACGCGCGTGCAAAAACACACGCGCATGCGCACACACACCCGCATGCACATACACATACGCATACGCATACACACACGCGCACGAACACACAAACACACAAACACACGCGCAAGCACACATGCGTACACACTCACATACACACGCGTGCGCACATATACACATACACGCACGCAAATACGCAGGCACACACCCACGCACACACACGTGCACGCACACACATACATACATGCGCGTGCGTACACAAACACACACACACACGCAAGCATGCACACACGCACGCACCCACATACACACAACACGTGCACACAGAAACACACACACATCCACGGAAACACACACGCGCGTGCACACACACACACATGCACACACACATACACACGCGTGCACACACTCTCTCTCTCTCTCAAACACACACGCGCGCGCACGCACACTCACACATACACACGCATGCACTCACTCTCTCTGTCTCTCTCTCACACACACAAACACTCACAAACGTGCGTGCAGACACGCACGCACGTGCATGAACACACACACACACACACATACACAAACACACACACGAACAGAGGCGGGCACACATACACAAACACACACACATCCAAGGAAACACACACGCGCGTGCACACACACACACACATGCACACACACATACACACGCGTGCACACACTCTCTCTCTCTCTCTCAAACACACACGCGCGCGCACGCACTCTTACACATACACACGCATGCGCTCACTCTCTCTGTCTCTCTCACACACACACAAACACTCACAAACGTGCGTGCAGACACGCACGCACATGCGTGAACACACACACACACATACACAAACACACACACGAACAGAGGCGGACACACATACACAAACACACACGAGCGTGTATACGCACACACATACACACGCCCGCGTGCTCGTACGCACACTTACAAGCGCGCAAGCATTTTCCCAGACACACGCACTCACGCACGAACGCATGCCTACGCACACTCACTCACACACACACGTGCGAACACACGCGTGCGCGCGTACAGACGCACACACACACTTCACGCACGCACACACACACACACACACGCACGCACACACTCACACGCGTTAGCGCACACTCTCTCTCTCTCTCACACACACACATGTGCGTGCACACACACTCACACACAAACACACGTGCGTGCGCACACTCACACACACAAACACGCGCTTGTGAGTTTGCGCTCGCACACTCACACACACACACGCATGCACGCACGGGCGCACGTACGGACACGCACACACATTCACACACGTGAGCGGACACACGCGCACACACACACACATACACAAACACGTGCATGCATACACACTCACGAAATCATACATGCACGCACACACACGCACACACGCACACATACATACACACGCGTGCACATACTCTCAGACACACACACACACACACGCACACAGACACACACACGCACACACACGCGCGTGTTTACACACACACGAATACACACACACACACACACGTGCACGCACATATACACACACGTGTGCGCGCGCACACACACACACACACACGTAAGAACACACACACACACGCACGTAAAACACACGCGCGTGCACACACACACACACGTGCATATACACACGCGTATACACACATACACACACACACACACACACGCGCGTGCGCACACTCTCTCTCTCTCTCACACACACACACACGTGCGCGCACACACAAACACACACACGTGTGCGCACAAATACTCACACACGAATTCACACACACACACACACACACACGCACACGCTTTCACGCATGCACATATACGTGTGCGCGTACACACACACACTTGCGCGCGCACACTCACACACACACACACACACATGCAAGCACAAACGCACGCACGTGCGCACTCACACACACACGCATACACACACGTGCGCCGACACATACACACACACAAACACACACACGCGCGTCCTAACAGACCGACACATGCATACACACACGTGCGCACGCACACATACGCACACACGTGCGCCGACACACACACACACACGTGCGCGTACACATAGACACGCGAGCGCACATACACACACACACACACGCACGCACGCACACACATTCACCCAGACGCACACACACACACACACGCATACACACACGCGCGCGCATGCTCACACTCTCAAACAAACACACATGCGCACACACACACACATACACACGCACACACGCACACACACACACACGCGCGTGCATACACATCCGCACGTGTATTTACACATACACACACACACACACGCATGCACACACAAACGCGTGTCCATACACACACACGCGCGCACACACGCTCGTGCACACACACTCTCTCTCACACACACGCGCGCGCGGACGTGCGCTCACACACACACACTCACAAACACACACACGCACGCGCGTGCGCACATACACGCGCGTGCACATACTCACATGCACACACACATAACGCAGGCACATACACGTGTGCGTACATACACACACACACACGCATGCACACACGCACACACATTCCCCCCCCCCACACACACACATACACACACACACACACACGCACGCATGAACGCACGCGCACACACGCACACACACATAAGCACGCGTGCGCAAACTCATACACACACACACACGCGCGCACGCATGCGCACACACCCACACTCACACGCATTGACAAACACACGTACACAAACACACACACACGCGTGCGCACACTCTCTTACACACACACACACACACACACGTGAGCGCACCCTCACACACTCACACGCACATACACACGCACGAACGCACACGTGCGCGCACAAATACACACACACACATGTGCGCACAAAAATACACACACACACACACGCACAGACATGCGCGCGTGTGTATTCACAAATGCATGCGTGCGCGCACGCACACATACACACAAAAAAAAAACACACACACACACAGAAAAGCACACGCGCACACACGCACAAAGACACGCGTGCGCACACCCTCTCTTTCTCTCAAACACACACACACACCCGCGCGTGCAAGCACGCACGCACTCACACACACACGCACACACATACGCGCATGCACAAACACACAAACACACACGCATACACACACACACACACGTGCACACACACACGTGCACACACACATACACACACGCGTGCGCACACACACACACGCACGCACACACCCAAGAACACACACACATAAACACACGCGCCTGCAAACTCACATGCGTGCATATACATGCGCACACACACATACACACACACATGCGTGTGCACTCTCTCTTTCTCTCTCTCTCTCTCTCTCTCACACACACACACACACACATAAACATGCGCCCACACACACACACGCGCATGCGCACACTCTCTCTCTCTCTCACACACACAGATACACGCACACAAATATGCAGGCACACACCCACACACACAGACACACACACACACACACACACACGTGCGCGCACACACATACATACACGCGCGTTGCATACACAAACACACACACACACACGCAAGCATGCACACACACATGCACCCACATACACACAACACGTGCGCACACAAACACACACACATCCACGAACACACACACGCGCGTGCACACACACGCACACACATACACACGCGTGCACACACACTCTCTCTCTCACACACACACACACATACACACGCGTGCGCTCACTCTCTCTCTCTCTCTCACACACACAAACACTCACAAACGTGCGTGCAGACACGCACGCACGTGCGTGAACACACACACACACACATACACACACACAAACACACACACGAACAGAGGCGGGCGCGCACACACAAACACACACGAGCGTGCATACGCACACGTACACACACATGCGCGCGTGTGCGCGCACATACACACAAACACGTGTGCGTGCGCGTACGCACAAACACAAGCGCGCGCGCGAGCATTTTCACAGACACACGCATGCACACACGCACTGACGCACGCACGCATGCCTACGCACACTCACTCACACACACACACACGTGCGCACAAACACGCGCGCACGCATACACACGCTCACACACACTTCACGCACGCACACACACACACGCACGCACACACTCACACGCGTTAGCACACACACACTCTCTCTCACAAACACACACACACACACACACATACATACGTGCGCGTATACACACTCACACACGCATGCACACACAAACACACGTGCGCGTGCACACTCACACACACAAACACGCGCTCGTGTGTTTGCGCTCGCACACTCACACACGCGCAGGCATGCACGCGCGCACGTACGAACGCGCACACACATTCACACCCGTGAGCGGACACACGCGCACACACACACACATACACAAACACGTGCATGCATACACACTGACGAAATACATACATGCGCGCACACACAGGCACACGCGCACACACACATACACACGCGTGCACATACTCTCACACACACACACACACGCACACAGACACACACACACACGTGTGCACACACAAACAATCACACACAAACACACACGCGCGTGTGTACACACACACACACATGTGCACACACACACGTGCACGCACATATACACACACGTGCGCGCGCACACACTCACACACACACACACACACATAAGAACTCACACACGCACGTAAAACACACGCGCGTGCACACACACACGCATGCATATACACACACGCGTAAACACACACACGTGCACGCACAAACACTCGCACACGAATTCACACACACACAGACACACGCCCACACACGCACGTACACGCACACACACCTGCGCGCGCACACTCACACACACACAACGTGCGCGCCCACACACACACACGCATGCACGCACAAACGCACGCACGCGCACAAGCGCACGCACATGCACGTTCACACACACACACACGCATACATACACGTGCCCGCATACACACATACACATACGTGCACCGACACATACACACACACACACACACACGCGCGCGTGCTAACACACCGACACATGCATACACACACACATACGTGCGCGCACACATTGACGCGCGTGCGCGCATAGACACACACACACGCATACACATTCACCCAGACGTACACACACACACACACACACACACACACACACGCGCATGCTCTCGCTCTCAAACAAACACACATGCGCGCACACGCACACATATACACACACACACACGCACACGTACACACACACACACGCGTGCACACACATTCCCACGTGTTTTTACACATACGCACACACACACACGCATGCACACACAAACGCGTGTTCATACATACACACACACGCGCACACACGCTCGTGCACACCCTCTCCCTCAGAAACACATGCGCGCGCGGACGTGCGCTTACACACACACACGCACGCGCGTGCGCACATACACGCGCGTGCACATACAGACATGCACACACACATAACGCAGGCACATACACGCGTGCGTACATAAAAACACACACACGCACGCACACATGCACGAACATTCCCCCCCCATACACACACGTGCACACACACACATACACAAACACACACGCGCGCGCACACGTACACACACACACACACGCACGCACGCATGAACACGCGCACACACGCATATGCACGCCTGCGCACACTCGTACAGACACATACACAAACACACACACGTACGTGCGTGCGCACATACACGCACGTGCACATACGCACATGCACACACACATAACGCAGGCACATACACGCGTGCGTACATACACACACACACACACACGCACGCACACACGCACATTCCCCCCCCCCCCACACATACACACGTGCGCACACACACACATACACACACACACGTGCGCACACTAAGACACACACACACACGCACGCACGCATGAACACGCGCACACGCGCACACACATATACGCACACGTGCACACACTCATACACACACACACACATGCACGCACGCATGCGCACACACCCATACACACACACATTGACAAACGCGCGTACACAAACATACACACACACAAACACACACACGCGCGTGCGCACACTCTCTTACACACACACACGCGGGCACACGCTCACACACTCACACACACATACACACGCACGAACGCCCACTTGCGTGCACAAATACACTCACACACGTGCGCGCACAAATACACACACACACACGCACAGACACGCGCACGTGTGTATTAATAAATGCACGCGTGCACGCACGCACACATACACACACACACAAACACACACACACACACAAAAACATACGCACAAAGACACGCGTGCGCACACCCTCTCTTTCTCTCTCTCACACACACACACGCTTGCGCACACACAAACACACGCACGCACACACGCAAGAACACACACGCACATAAACACACGTGCGTGCAAACACACATGCGTGCATATACATGCACACACACACACACACACGCGTGCGCAGACTCTCTCTCTCTCACACACACACACATACACATGCACGCACACACACACAAACACGTGTGCGCACACACACACGTGGGCACGCACACGCACGCACGCACTCACGCACACACAAACCCGCGCGCACACGCACACTTGGGCACGCACACACTGACACACGAACGCACGCACTCACGCAAGCAAGCACGCGCGCACACACTCACACATACACACGTGCGCTTGCAGACACAAACACACACACACACACACATATACACACGCTCACACACACACACACGTATACAAGCACACCTACACACACATACACATGCGCGCACAGACGCACACACACGCACACACATACACACACACACACACACACACGCACACACACACACACACACGCGCGTGCCCACACGCATGCACCCACCCATGCGCACACACTCACACACACACAAACACACACAAGAACACACGCGCAAGAGCATACAAAGACACACTTGAGCGTGCGTACATACAAACACACACACACACACACAAGCACGCACGAGCGTTTACACAAACACACACGCACTCACGCACACACACACCCACGCACACACACACGTGGGCGCGCGCACACTAACACACACACACTCAGGCAAGCACGCACGCGCACACACACTCACACATACACACGAGCGCTTGCACACACACACACACACACGCACACACACACACACACATACATGTGCGCGCACAAACACTCACACACGAACTCACACACACACACACACATGCACACACAAGCGCACGCGCGCTCTCGCACATGCACATATACGTGTGCGCGTACACACGCACACTTGCGCGCGCACACTCGCACACACACACACGTGCGCTCCCACACACACACACGCACGCAAGCATGCACGCACAAACGCACGCACGCGAACAAGCACACGCACGTGCGCGCTTACACACACACGCATACACACATGTGCCCGCACACACACATACACACACACCAACACACACATGCGCGCGTGTGCGCGCACATACACACAAACACGTGTGCGTGCGCGTACGCACAAACACAAGCGCGCGCGCGAGCATTTTCACAGACACACGCATGCACGCACGCACTGACGCACACACACATGCCTACGCACACTCACTCACACACACACGTGCGCACAAACACGCGCGCAGGCATACACACGCTCACACACACTTCACGCACGCACACACACACACACACGCACACACACACTCACACGCGTTAGCACACACACACTCTCTCTCACAAACACACACACACACACATACATACGTGCGCGTATACACACTCACACACGCATGCACACACAAACACACGTGCGCGCGCACACTCACACACACAAACACGCGCTCGTGTGTTTGCGCTCGCACACTCACACACACACACACACACGCAGGCATGCACGCGCGCACGTACGGACGCGCACACACATTCACACCCGTGAGCGGACACACGCGCACACACACACATACACAAACACGTGCATGCATACACACTGACGAAATACATACATGCGCGCACACAAAGGCACACGTGCACACACACATACACACGCGTGCACATACTCTCACATACACACACACGCACACAGACACACACACACGTGTGCACACACAAACAATCACACACAAACACACACGCGCGTGTGTACACACACACACACACCTGCACACACACACGTGCACGCACATATACACACACGTGCGTGCGCACACACTCACACACACACACACGTAAGAACTCACACACGCACGTAAAACACACGCGCGTGCACACACACACACGCATTCATATTCACACACGCGTAAACACACACACGTGCACGCACAAACACTCGCACACGAATTCACACACACACACACGCCCACACACACACGCACTCGCGCGCTTTCGCGCATGCACATATACGAGTGCACGTACACACACACACACACCTGCGCGCGCACACTCACACACACACAACGTGCGCGCCCACACACACACACACGCATGCACGCACAAACGCACGCACGCGCACAAACGCACGCACATGCACGCTCACACACACACACACACGCATACATACACGTGCCCGCATACACACATACACATACGTGCGCCGACACATACACACACACAAACACACACGCGCGCGTGCTAACACACCGACACATGCATACACACACACACATACGTGCGCGCACACATTGACGCGCGTGCGTGCATAGACACACACACGCACACACATTCACCCGGACGCACACACACACACACACGCACACACACACGCGCGTGCATGCTCTCGCTCTCA
The DNA here is from genome assembly GCA_963859935.3 of Lathyrus sativus. NCBI lineage: Eukaryota > Viridiplantae > Streptophyta > Magnoliopsida > Fabales > Fabaceae > Lathyrus > Lathyrus sativus. The sequence continues at coordinate 185,595 of CAWUDS030001142.1, forward strand.
AACAAACACACATGCGCGCACACGCACACATATACTCACACACACACGCATACACACACACACACGCGCGCGTGCACACACATTCCCACGTGTTTTTACACATACGCACACACACACGCATGCACACACAAACGCGTGTTCATACATACACACACACGCGCACACACGCTCGTGCACACACTCTCCCTCAGAAACACACGCGCGCGCGGACGTGCGCTTACACACAAACGCACGCGCGTGCGTACATACACGCGCGTGCACATACAGACATGCACACACACATAACGCAGGCACATACACGCGTGCGTACATAAAAACACACACACGCACGCACAGATGCACGAACATTCCCCCCCACACACACACGTGCACACACACACATACACAAACACACACGCGCACGCACACGTATACACACACACACACGCACGCACGCACGCATGAACACGCGCACACACGCACACACGCATACGCACGCCTGCGCACACTCGTACAGACACATACACAAACACACACACGCACGTGCGTGCGCACATACACGCACGTGCACATACGCACATGCATACACACATAACGCAGGCACATACACGCGTGCGTACATACACACACACACACACACGCACGCACACACACACGCACATTCCCCCCCCCACACACACACACACACGTGGGCACACACACACATACACACACACACACGTGCGCACACTAACACACACACACACACACACACACACACGCATGAACACGCGCACACGCGCACACACATATACGCACACGTGCACACACTCATACACACACACACACACATGCACGCACGCATGCGCACACACCCATACACACACACATTGACAAACGCGCGTACACAAACACACACACACACACACACACACACACACAAACACACACACACGCGTGCGCACACTCTCTTACACACACATATGCGGGCACACGCTCACACACTCACACACACATACACACGCACGAACGCCCACTTGCGTGCACAAATACACTCACACACGTGCGCGCACAAATACACACACACACACACACGCACAGACACGCGCACGTGTGTATTAACAAATGCACGCGTGCACGCACACACACATACATACACACACAAACACACACACACACACACACACACACAAAAACATACGCACAAAGACACGCGTGCGCACACCCTCTCTTTCTCTCTCACACACACACACACGCGTGCGCACACACAAACACACGCACGCACACACTCAAGAACACACACGCACATAAACACACGTGCGTGCAAACACACATGCGTGCATATACATGCACACACACACACACACACGCGTGCGCAGACTCTCTCTCTCACACACACACATACACATGCGCGCACACTCACACAAACACGTGTGCGCACACACACACGTGGGCACGCACACGCACGCACGCACTCACGCACACACAAACCCGCGCGCACACGCACACTTGGGCACACACACACTGACACACGAACGCACGCACTCACACAAGCAAGCACGCGCGCACACACTCACACATACACACGTGCGCTTGCACACACAAACACACACACATATACACACGCTCACACACACACGTATACAAGCACACCTACACACACATACACATGCGCGCACAGACGCACACACATACACACACACACACACGCACACACACGCACACACGCGTGCGCACACGCATGCACCCACCCATGCGCACACACTCACACACACACAAACACACACAAGAACACACGCGCAAGAGCATACAAAGACACACTTGAGCGTGCGTACATACAAACACACACACACACACAAGCACGCACGAGCGTTTACACAAACACACACGCACTCACGCACACACACACCCACGCACACACGCACGTAGGCGCGCACACACTAACACA
>CAWUDS030001142.1:197500-227500 GCA_963859935.3 Lathyrus sativus
TTCCAGAAGAGGTTCCAGGTTTACCACCGGTTAGGGAAGTGGAATTTTCTATAGACTTGGTTCCAGGAACTGGACCAATTTCTATATCTCCTTATCGAATGTCACCCTCAGAGCTTGCGGAGTTAAAGAAACAATTAGACGAGATGTTAGAGAAAGAATTTATTAGACCAAGTGTATCGCCATGGGGAGCTCCAATCTTGTTTGTGAAGAAGAAGGATGGTTCTTCTAGACTTTGTGTGGATTACAGACAGCTCAATAAAGCCACTGTGAAAAACAAGTATCCTTTGCCTAGAATCGACGACTTGATGGATCAGTTAAAAGGAGCATCAGTATTCTCAAAGATTGACTTGAAGTCTGGATATCATCAGATCAGGGTGAAGGAAGATGATATTCCAAAAACAGCTTTTAGATCCCGTTATGGACACTATGAGTACTTAGTTATGCCATTTGGTTTGACTAATGCTCCAGCAGTATTCATGGATTACATGAATAGGATCTTTAGGTCATACTTAGATCAATTTGTTGTAGTTTTCATTGATGACATTCTGATTTATTCCAAGAATGAGGTAGAGCACAGAGAACATTTGAGAATTGTGCTACAGATATTAAAGGACCGTCAATTGTACGCGAAATTCTCGAAATGTGAATTTTGGTTGAAGGAGGTACAATTTCTTGGTCATGTAATTAGTAAAGAAGGTATTGCAGTAGACCCAAGTAAAGTCGAAGCAATAACAAAGTGGGAGAGTCCAAAGAATGTTGGCGAGATTCGAAGTTTTCTTGGACTAGCTGGATATTATCGGAGGTTCATTGAAGGATTTTCAAAGATCGCTTTGCCCATGACTCAGTTAACGAGGAAAGGTAAAAACTTTGAATGGACTAAAGAGTGTGAAGAAAGTTTTCAGAAGCTAAAGGAAAGATTGACTTCATCACCAATACTCATCTTACCAGACCCATTAGGAAATTTTGATGTGTATTGTGATGCGTCATATCAAGGTCTTGGGTGTGTGTTGATGCAAGAAAGGAAAGTGATAGCTTATGCATCAAGACAATTGAAGGTGCATGAGAGGAACTACCCAACTCACGACCTAGAGTTAGCGGCAATTGTGTTTGCCTTAAAGATTTGGAGGCATTATCTTTATGGATCAAAGTTCACTGTGTTAAGTGATCACAAAAGCCTGAAGCATTTATTTGATCAGAAAGATTTAAACATGAGACAAAGGCGCTGGATGGAATTCTTGAAGGACTATGATTTTGAGTTGCAATATCATCCCGGAAAGGCCAATGTTGTAGCAGACGCTTTGAGTCGAAAGAAACTTCATGTATCTGCAATGATGTTGAAGGAAGAAGAGTTGATTGACAAATTCGTGGATTTAAACTTAGGAGTACATCACAATGAAGGAAGTATATTCATAGGCGCTATTGTCGTGTCTAATGAATTTCTGAAATGGATCAAAGATGAACAACAACTTGATGACCGTCTAGTGAGCATAAAGGAAAATATAAGAAATGGTCAAAATGGAGAGTTTAACATAAGGAGTGATGGAATCCTAAGGTTTAAAGAAAGGTTGTGTGTACCTCAAAATCAGGATATTCAAAAGTTGATTTTGGAAGAGGGCCACAAAAGTAAGTTGAGTTTTCATCCAGGAGCCACAAAGATGTATCAAGACTTGAAGAAAATGTTTTGGTGGGTTGGAATGAAGAAACATATAGCAGAATATGTTCAAAGTTGCTTGGTATGTCAGAAGGCAAAGATTGAACATCAGAAGCCAGCCGGATTGCTACAACCTTTAGATATCCCAGAGTGGAAGTGGGACGGAATAGCCATGGATTTTGTAACCGCTTTGCCTAAGACTCAGAAACAACATGATGCAATTTGGGTGATCATTGATAGGTTGACAAAGAGTGCACATTTCATTCCCATCAACCAGACGTTTAAATTAGAGAGACTAGCTCAGGTATATGTAAAGGAGATTGTTAGATTGCATGGAATACCTTCAAGTATAGTCAGTGATAGAGATCCCAGATTCACATCAAATTTTTGGCATCAGTTGCATTTAGAGTTAGGAACAAAACTGAGGTTAAGTTCAGCTTATCATCCCCAAACGGATGGCCAGTCTGAGAGGACGATTCAATCGTTAGAGGATTTGTTGAGAGCTTGTGCTCTTGAACACAAAGGAAGTTGGGACGAGTTCTTACCATTGATTGAGTTTACTTACAACAATAGTTTTCACTCAAGTATCGGCATGGCTCCATATGAAGCATTATACGGAAGAAAGTGTCGTACACCTTTATGTTGGTATGAGGTTGGAGAAAATAAAATATTGGGTTCAGAATTCGTGCAACAAACGACAGATCAAGTTAAACTTATTAGAGAAAAAATGAAGGCAGCACAGGACCGTCAAAAGAGTTATAATGATAAGAGGAGAAGACCTTTGGAGTTCGAGGCAGGAGATCACGTGTTCATTAGGGTAACTCCTAGGGCGGGAATTGCACGAGCAATCAAAACTAGGAAGTTAACACCAAGGTTTATCGGGCCTTTTCAAATTCTACGGCGGATTGGACCTGTAGCGTATCACATTGCTTTGCCGCCAAACCTGTCTAATCTTCATGATGTATTTCATGTATCACAACTGAGGAAGTATTATCCGGACCCTTCACATGTCATTGAGCCTGAAACTGTGGAACTTAGAGATAATTTGGAATATGAGGCTATACCTGTCAAGATCTTAGATCATCGTATTAAAGAACTTCGTGGAAAGCAAATACCATTGGTTAGAGTCGTGTGGGATGATGTAACTGGTGATTCTACTTGGGAAAGAGAAGAAGACATGCGTCAGAAGTATCCACATATGTTTTAGGTACGCTAAATTTCGAGGACGAAATTTCTTTTAAGGGGGGTGGTAATGTAACATCCTAATTTTTCCATACACTAAATAATATATCTAGTTAGATTAGAGATTTTAACAATGCTAGTTATTAAAAATTAAATGTTGAAACTAACACTTATAATAATTAATTTATTAATTAATTACTTTTTATATTTATTACTTTTATTCTTCAATTTGAATATCATCGTTTCATTTTATAAACTAAACTTTGAAATTTAAATTGGTACTTAAAACCCTTAACTTTAAGTTAATTAATTATTCATATTATTATTATCATTATTGTTGTTCTTGTTTTGTTATTATTATTAATTGATTTTATTTTATTTGAATATTATCATTTTACTCTATAAACCAATTAATAAATAAAATAATCTTAAGACAATAAAAATATCAAATAACTATCCTTTTTATTATTTTTATTATTATTAATATTATTAACATTTTACTTTTTATAAAAGAAATATATATATCTCATTTTCTATTAATATCCTACATAATATTATGTCATGAAATCAAGCTCCCATACCTTTGTCATAAATTATTTTCACAAAGTCATACTAGAACACCTAAAGCACTATTGATGAAAGATTAGTAAATATTTGATAGAGACATATTTACTAGCAAGAGTTGAAAAGTTGGAAGGTATGGGCAAAAGATGATAAATTATGTTATTTTAATATTTTACAACTAGTATAAATAGGGGTCTCTTCCACCCCATTTTCATTCATTCATTCACAAATCATCTTTCTTACTTCTTTACTTCTTTCCTTCTCTAATTTCTTCATATAGCAATATTAGTTTTAGTTATCGAAGTTCCCACGATATCGGTTCGTAACCTTTAGAGTATTTTGTGGTAAAAGTTCTTCTAAAGTTTCAAGGGAGTTTTATACGTCAAAGTTCTGCCCAAATCATTTTCATAAGTAATCGGTAAGCCGTTATAATATCCATTTTATTTTAATTATATTATTTTAATTATGTTATTTATATAAAGGTTATTTTAAATTTTCTATGCAAATTCCGTTCAGACATCGATATATTGAACTTATAAAGTCCAAAATAAATTTTACCATTTTAAGTCGTTATAATGCCCAAATTTTATTATAATTTAAATGTTATTAGAAATATAGTCTTGACAATTTTCTAAAACAAACAAATTCAAAAGGAGGTATAATATAATTTATATTTGAATTTAATAATTATTTTGGAGGTTATTATGATATATTTAAATAAATAAATATTTCAAGTTATAACGGGATTATGTTCAATTAACCATAAATTATATTCTAATTATTTCATAAATTTCGTACAATCCAACGGTTATCGTAAATTAGGTTCTTGGCAAAGATCGAAGACAACACTTGTGGACTTTCAACAACACTCAACAAAAGGTGGGGGCAAGATTTCGTATACGATTGGGACGGTTAGCGTAAAATAACTTAATATATATGTGTGTAGTGGTGACCTAAGCCCTACTAGCGATAAATAATTAAGGAGAGCCTATTCTCAAATAATGATTTTCACAAATCACTAGGCGAGGTTACGCCGGCCTTAATTAATTATCATAGGAATAATCTTTGACAATTTGGTATTGTATTGTGCTTGCATTATTCGGTTAATTTTATAATTGTTTATTTTATTTATACTTGAATGATTGTGATTGATAGATTAAGGAAATAATCGGTTAATGAGAGAAAAACATTGCTAGATATTAAGTAATTGATCCCCATTAACATAAGGAAAGTTGGATACAATGAGTAGTTGTATTTGGTTGGGTTCTGGCTAAGGAAAGACTTGGTCGACTATGCCGTTTACAGTCCACCTCTCTTACCTGGGAAGTTAACCATACAATTATCCATTATACAAACTGAACTTATTATGTAAGGATAAAGATCAAATATGGCAAGACATTGGATGGATTTGGTACTCAACCTAAGTATCTAGATAATAAGTATAACTTGAAAAGTTGATATGATAATTCCCCATTATTAACTTAATACTTATGGTTAAGAGTTGCCACAAGATGAGTGAGTGATCATATAGACTTGCATTAAGGAATGTGTAAGTCCACTGCCGTGCGGTATGGGACGCACGAGGTTGATCAGTCGCCTGCAATCCCGACGGGGATTATTATTTATGCATGCTAGGCAAGACAAGGTTCTTGGCCTGAATTCTCAGGGACGATCGACTTATAACACCTAGGCTCCATGTGAAGTTAGGTGGCGTAGCTCTTGGTAATTGGGAGTACGTTGGTGGCATGTGGTCTAGTGATATCTGATCTTGGTAAATGGGATAGATATCATTGACAGCGTTTAGTGGCCTGAGTCCGCATATAGTTTAGGGATGCATTAGAATAAGTAAAGTATATGTAATTGTGGGTATAAGATACGCTTGTTTGTATAAATATGGTTTCCATATATATTATTATTTTACACATTCATTCCCACTTTTAAACTTGTACATGAATCTTAGCCCTGTGTCATTTTTGTTTTGCATTTTGGATTATTTTATGACGATCAGACGATGAGCTCGAATCTTGCGTACTTCCCGACAACTCAGAAGGAAAGGATATGAAGTGACGTGGAGATGTGTTACTATAACATCTAGATTGGGAGTTGTTAGTGTTTTGTCAAACGCTCATCACATCCCTACTACTACAGTCAGTATAAGTGTCAGTCTTGTTGGACTTAGGAGGTCCCTTTTGGTATGCTTTCTTTTTGGTTTCCTTTCTGTACTTTTATGTTATGTTTTATCTATGTGGCAAGGCCGCTAGTCTTAACGGTGTCAAACTCTGTAAAATATATTTGAAGCATATGTATGTGAAACAGTATGTTTTTAAATAATTAACTATTGTCCTTTCAAAATTTCAAATTTTTCTGTATTTTTATAAGGTTTCATTAGAATTCCACTAATGGGACATAGGCTGTCTCATTTAATGGTATCAGAGCTGGTCGATTCAGCTCGGGCCGTAAGTGTCTAGAATTATACTGACTGTATCAAGTTGGATTCCAAACTGGATGATAACTTTTCTTCTGTGCGTTGAGTCTTCATCTTGAGAGCCTTCTAGTATAATGGTCTAGGAAACTTATTTAGCACACTTTATTTTTCCTCCCCAACGGTGACGTAACGGACACTTCACAAAATTCACTTTATAAATACTTCACACCCATCCATTATTTTCATATCAATTCCTAAATACTTATCTATACCTTTCAAATGGCTAAATCCTTTCTTTTATTCATCACTCTTCTTGTCATTATTTTGTTTGTTATTGGTATCATCAAGCATGAAGAATTAGGTAAAGATTTCGTAGCAATAATGATAATTATAGTTTTACCACTATTAGTCTTAGCTTGGTTTACAAGTAGAGGTTTTTGAATGAGACATGGTCACGGTTTTTGTAATCGTTGTTATTAAATAAATTGATACATTTTTGTTTATACATTAAATGTTGATTATGTTTTCCTGAATTCTAGTTATATTTAAGATATTAATTCAACATTTTAGACACAATTATCCCTTGCCTGTGGGAGACTTGATAAAAATCCTTATCGATGAATCATTCATTGGGATATAAATATACATAATTGTTATGTTCTTTATGTCTTGTGAATGATTGAACCTAATAACTATTCCTTTTCAGGAAGTTATGGTTCAGAACGTCAGAGGTGCGAGGCGTGGTAGGAGTGCTGCTAGAGGCACTACTAGAGGTATACGTAGGAATGCGAGTGATGAAGTTACTCCTGAAGGAGCACCTACCATTCCCATTGGACGAGAAGATCATTCCCAAACTGGAACGAACTCTCAAGCTGACACTCGAGATGTTCGTGAACTTGCTGCAGCTGTGTTAGTTCAAACACAACAAAATGCTCAAATTCTGCAAATCACTCGAGATCATCAACTCTTTCAGCAACAATAAAGAGAAATGGTGCATGAAGATACAGGATTGAACTCGTTTCTGAAAGGAAAACCACCACAGTTTGGTGGTGACTTTAATCCGGAGGGTGCTGAGAAATGGTTGCAAGAAATGGAGAAGATATTTTCTTTCACTCACTGTAGAGAGAATAGAAGGGTTGGTTATGCAACATTCATGCTGACAGGCGATGCTGAAGCTTGGTGGAGAGGAAAGTATAGATTATTGGAAGAGGAAGGAAGAGAAATCAATTGGACCTTGTTCAAAGAAGAATTTTTGGGGAAGTATTTTCCAAAGTTATGTAGGAAAGAGAAGGAGAGAGAATTTCAGAATCTACGTCAAGGTGTGATGACGGTGGGAGAATATACTAGGAAGTTTGAATCCTTGCTAAAGTATTCTGAGTTTTACCGCTTGCATCCAAGGGAAGAATGGATGTGTGAAAAGTATCAAGATGGATTGAAATATGATATCCAGAGGGCAGTTTTACCTCTGCATATTATGCGCTTTGGTGAGCTGGTAGAAAGGTGTCTGGAGTTGGAAGGAATTGACAATAGGAAGAATCAATATGGATCAGGAGGATCAACCCAAAACAACAATCACAAGGGCCACTTTAACCGAGGCCACGGAGGAAGAATCCAACGAGGGGGTAGGCCATATCAAAGGCCTACACCTTATCATAACCAGGATTTTAGAAGGTTAATGTTCAAGTGTTACAGCTGTGGAGGGGCACATCTTAACAAAGATTGTCCAAATAGAAATATTGGAACTTGTTTTCGCTGTGGTCAGAAAGGCCACTTTCTCAAAGATTGTCCCCAAGGACAAAGTCAACCAACAGGCCAGAGGAGCGGCCTAATAAACAATAACAACATAGGGAGAGCAAGGAATGGAGGCCCAAGTGTTGGTCAGAGACCTCAGAATCAAAATAAGCCAACCACAGGAAGAGTATTTACAATTAGAGGAGCTGAGATCTCAAAGTCAGCTGGGTTAATTCAAGGTATGTGTTTAATTGGAGATAAGTTGGTATCAGTTTTATTCGATTCAGGAGCTACACATTCTTTTATATCTACCTCTTGTGCTGAACTTTTGGGATTCGAAATTGTTGATCACGATTATAAGTTGACTATCACAACTCCCTCGGGAGAAAGAATGGTAACTTATTCAGTCTGTGTAGACTGTCCAATAATCTTAGAAAATAGAAGATTCTTAGTAGATCTTGTGGTACTTCCGCTACAAGACCTAGATGTCATCTTAGGAATGGATTGGTTATCAGCCAACGATGTCAACTTGAGATGCAAGGAGAAAATTTTTACATTTGGAGAAGATAGTGGAGAAATCAGCAAAGCTGAAACCCTCACTCAAAGTTTTATGATGCTATTCTCCATGTCAGTAGGAGAAACCCCTAGTGTGGAAAATTTTCCCGTAGTCTGTGAATTCCCGGAAGTCTTTCCAGAAGAGGTTCCAGGTTTACCACCGGTTAGGGAAGTGGAATTTTCTATAGACTTGGTTCCAGGAACTGGACCAATTTCTATATCTCCTTATCGAATGTCACCCTCAGAGCTTGCGGAGTTAAAGAAACAATTAGACGAGATGTTAGAGAAAGAATTTATTAGACCAAGTGTATCGCCATGGGGAGCTCCAATCTTGTTTGTGAAGAAGAAGGATGGTTCTTCTAGACTTTGTGTGGATTACAGACAGCTCAATAAAGCCACTGTGAAAAACAAGTATCCTTTGCCTAGAATCGACGACTTGATGGATCAGTTAAAAGGAGCATCAGTATTCTCAAAGATTGACTTGAAGTCTGGATATCATCAGATCAGGGTGAAGGAAGATGATATTCCAAAAACAGCTTTTAGATCCCGTTATGGACACTATGAGTACTTAGTTATGCCATTTGGTTTGACTAATGCTCCAGCAGTATTCATGGATTACATGAATAGGATCTTTAGGTCATACTTAGATCAATTTGTTGTAGTTTTCATTGATGACATTCTGATTTATTCCAAGAATGAGGTAGAGCACAGAGAACATTTGAGAATTGTGCTACAGATATTAAAGGACCGTCAATTGTACGCGAAATTCTCGAAATGTGAATTTTGGTTGAGGGAGGTACAATTTCTTGGTCATGTAATTAGTAAAGAAGGTATTGCAGTAGACCCAAGTAAAGTCGAAGCAATAACAAAGTGGGAGAGTCCAAAGAATGTTGGCGAGATTCGAAGTTTTCTTGGACTAGCTGGATATTATCGGAGGTTCATTGAAGGATTTTCAAAGATCGCTTTGCCCATGACTCAGTTAACGAGGAAAGGTAAAAACTTTGAATGGACTAAAGAGTGTGAAGAAAGTTTTCAGAAGCTAAAGGAAAGATTGACTTCATCACCAATACTCATCTTACCAGACCCATTAGGAAATTTTGATGTGTATTGTGATGCGTCATATCAAGGTCTTGGGTGTGTGTTGATGCAAGAAAGGAAAGTGATAGCTTATGCATCAAGACAATTGAAGGTGCATGAGAGGAACTACCCAACTCACGACCTAGAGTTAGCGGCAATTGTGTTTGCCTTAAAGATTTGGAGGCATTATCTTTATGGATCAAAGTTCACTGTGTTAAGTGATCACAAAAGCCTGAAGCATTTATTTGATCAGAAAGATTTAAACATGAGACAAAGGCGCTGGATGGAATTCTTGAAGGACTATGATTTTGAGTTGCAATATCATCCCGGAAAGGCCAATGTTGTAGCAGACGCTTTGAGTCGAAAGAAACTTCATGTATCTGCAATGATGTTGAAGGAAGAAGAGTTGATTGACAAATTCGTGGATTTAAACTTAGGAGTACATCACAATGAAGGAAGTATATTCATAGGCGCTATTGTCGTGTCTAATGAATTTCTGAAATGGATCAAAGATGAACAACAACTTGATGACCGTCTAGTGAGCATAAAGGAAAATATAAGAAATGGTCAAAATGGAGAGTTTAACATAAGGAGTGATGGAATCCTAAGGTTTAAAGAAAGGTTGTGTGTACCTCAAAATCAGGATATTTAAAAGTTGATTTTGGAAGAGGGCCACAAAAGTAAGTTGAGTTTTCATCCAGGAGCCACAAAGATGTATCAAGACTTGAAGAAAATGTTTTGGTGGGTTGGAATGAAGAAACATATAGCAGAATATGTTCAAAGTTGCTTGGTATGTCAGAAGGCAAAGATTGAACATCAGAAGCCAGCCGGATTGCTACAACCTTTAGATATCCCAGAGTGGAAGTGGGACGGAATAGCCATGGATTTTGTAACCGCTTTGCCTAAGACTCAGAAACAACATGATGCAATTTGGGTGATCATTGATAGGTTGACAAAGAGTGCACATTTCATTCCCATCAACCAGACGTTTAAATTAGAGAGACTAGCTCAGGTATATGTAAAGGAGATTGTTAGATTGCATGGAATACCTTCAAGTATAGTCAGTGATAGAGATCCCAGATTCACATCAAATTTTTGGCATCAGTTGCATTTAGAGTTAGGAACAAAACTGAGGTTAAGTTCAGCTTATCATCCCCAAACGGATGGCCAGTCTGAGAGGACGATTCAATCGTTAGAGGATTTGTTGAGAGCTTATGCTCTTGAACACAAAGGAAGTTGGGACGAGTTCTTACCATTGATTGAGTTTACTTACAACAATAGTTTTCACTCAAGTATCGGCATGGCTCCATATGAAGCATTATACGGAAGAAAGTGTCGTACACCTTTATGTTGGTATGAGGTTGGAGAAAATAAAATATTGGGTTCAGAATTCGTGCAACAAACGACAGATCAAGTTAAACTTATTAGAGAAAAAATGAAGGCAGCACAGGACCGTCAAAAGAGTTATAATGATAAGAGGAGAAGACCTTTGGAGTTCGAGGCAGGAGATCACGTGTTCATTAGGGTAACTCCTAGGGCGGGAATTGCACGAGCAATCAAAACTAGGAAGTTAACACCAAGGTTTATCGGGCCTTTTCAAATTCTACGGCGGATTGGACCTGTAGCGTATCACATTGCTTTGCCGCCAAACCTGTCTAATCTTCATGATGTATTTCATGTATCACAACTGAGGAAGTATTATCCGGACCCTTCACATGTCATTGAGCCTGAAACTGTGGAACTTAGAGATAATTTGGAATATGAGGCTATACCTGTCAAGATCTTAGATCATCGTATTAAAGAACTTCGTGGAAAGCAAATACCATTGGTTAGAGTCGTGTGGGATGATGTAACTGGTGATTCTACTTGGGAAAGAGAAGAAGACATGCGTCAGAAGTATCCACATATGTTTTAGGTACGCTAAATTTCGAGGACGAAATTTCTTTTAAGGGGGGTGGTAATGTAACATCCTAATTTTTCCATACACTAAATAATATATCTAGTTAGATTTGAGATTTTAACAATGCTAGTTATTAAAAATTAAATGTTGAAACTAACACTTATAATAATTAATTTATTAATTAATTACTTTTTATATTTATTACTTTTATTCTTCAATTTGAATATCATCGTTTCATTTTATAAACTAAACTTTGAAATTTAAATTGGTACTTAAAACCCTTAACTTTAAGTTAATTAATTATTCATATTATTATTATCATTATTGTTGTTCTTGTTTTGTTATTATTATTAATTGATTTTATTTTATTTGAATATTATCATTTTACTCTATAAACCAATTAATAAATAAAATAATCTTAAGACAATAAAAATATCAAATAACTATCCTTTTTACTATTTTTATTATTATTAATATTATTAACATTTTACTTTTTATAAAAGAAATATATATATCTCATTTTCTATTAATATCCTACATAATATTATGTCATGAAATCAAGCTCCCATACCTTTGTCATAAATTATTTTCACAAAGTCATACTAGAACACCTAAAGCACTATTGATGAAAGATTAGTAAATATTTGATAGAGACATATTTACTAGCAAGAGTTGAAAAGTTGGAAGGTATGGGCAAAAGATGATAAATTATGTTATTTTAATATTTTACAACTAGTATAAATAGGGGTCTCTTCCACCCCATTTTCATTCATTCATTCACAAATCATCTTTCTTACTTCTTTACTTCTTTCCTTCTCTAATTTCTTCATATAGCAATATTAGTTTTAGTTATCGAAGTTCCCACGATATCGGTTCGTAACCTTTAGAGTATTTTGTGGTAAAAGTTCTTCTAAAGTTTCAAGGGAGTTTTATACGTCAAAGTTCTGCCCAAATCATTTTCATAAGTAATCGGTAAGCCGTTATAATATCCATTTTATTTTAATTATATTATTTTAATTATGTTATTTATATAAAGGTTATTTTAAATTTTCTATGCAAATTCCGTTCAGACATCGATATATTGAACTTATAAAGTCCAAAATAAATTTTACCATTTTAAGTCGTTATAATGCCCAAATTTTATTATAATTTAAATGTTATTAGAAATATAGTCTTGACAATTTTCTAAAACAAACAAATTCAAAAGGAGGTATAATATAATTTATATTTGAATTTAATAATTATTTTGGAGGTTATTATGATATATTTAAATAAATAAATATTTCAAGTTATAACGGGATTATGTTCAATTAACCATAAATTATATTCTAATTATTTCATAAATTTCGTACAATCCAACGGTTATCGTAAATTAGGTTCTTGGCAAAGATCGAAGACAACACTTGTGGACTTTCAACAACACTCAACAAAAGGTGGGGGCAAGATTTCGTATACGATTGGGACGGTTAGCGTAAAATAACTTAATATATATGTGTGTAGTGGTGACCTAAGCCCTACTAGCGATAAATAATTAAGGAGAGCCTATTCTCAAATAATGATTTTCACAAATCACTAGGCGAGGTTACGCCGGCCTTAATTAATTATCATAGGAATAATCTTTGACAATTTGGTATTGTATTGTGCTTGCATTATTCGGTTAATTTTATAATTGTTTATTTTATTTATACTTGAATGATTGTGATTGATAGATTAAGGAAATAATCGGTTAATGAGAGAAAAACATTGCTAGATATTAAGTAATTGATCCCCATTAACATAAGGAAAGTTGGATACAATGAGTAGTTGTATTTGGTTGGGTTCTGGCTAAGGAAAGACTTGGTCGACTATGCCGTTTACAGTCCACCTCTCTTACCTGGGAAGTTAACCATACAATTATCCATTATACAAACTGAACTTATTATGTAAGGATAAAGATCAAATATGGCAAGACATTGGATGGATTTGGTACTCAACCTAAGTATCTAGATAATAAGTATAACTTGAAAAGTTGATATGATAATTCCCCATTATTAACTTAATACTTATGGTTAAGAGTTGCCACAAGATGAGTGAGTGATCATATAGACTTGCATTAAGGAATGTGTAAGTCCACTGCCGTGCGGTATGGGACGCACGAGGTTGATCAGTCGCCTGCAATCCCGACGGGGATTATTATTTATGCATGCTAGGCAAGACAAGGTTCTTGGCCTGAATTCTCAGGGACGATCGACTTATAACACCTAGGCTCCATGTGAAGTTAGGTGGCGTAGCTCTTGGTAATTGGGAGTACGTTGGTGGCATGTGGTCTAGTGATATCTGATCTTGGTAAATGGGATAGATATCATTGACAGCGTTTAGTGGCCTGAGTCCGCATATAGTTTAGGGATGCATTAGAATAAGTAAAGTATATGTAATTGTGGGTATAAGATACGCTTGTTTGTATAAATATGGTTTCCATATATATTATTATTTTACACATTCATTCCCACTTTTAAACTTGTACATGAATCTTAGCCCTGTGTCATTTTTGTTTTGCATTTTGGATTATTTTATGACGATCAGACGATGAGCTCGAATCTTGCGTACTTCCCGACAACTCAGAAGGAAAGGATATGAAGTGACGTGGAGATGTGTTACTATAACATCTAGATTGGGAGTTGTTAGTGTTTTGTCAAACGCTCATCACATCCCTACTACTACAGTCAGTATAAGTGTCAGTCTTGTTGGACTTAGGAGGTCCCTTTTGGTATGCTTTCTTTTTGGTTTCCTTTCTGTACTTTTATGTTATGTTTTATCTATGTGGCAAGGCCGCTAGTCTTAACGGTGTCAAACTCTGTAAAATATATTTGAAGCATATGTATGTGAAACAGTATGTTTTTAAATAATTAACTATTGTCCTTTCAAAATTTCAAATTTTTCTGTATTTTTATAAGGTTTCATTAGAATTCCACTAATGGGACATAGGCTGTCTCATTTAATGGTATCAGAGCTGGTCGATTCAGCTCGGGCCGTAAGTGTCTAGAATTATACTGACTGTATCAAGTTGGATTCCAAACTGGATGATAACTTTTCTTCTGTGCGTTGAGTCTTCATCTTGAGAGCCTTCTAGTATAATGGTCTAGGAAACTTATTTAGCACACTTTATTTTTCCTCCCCAACGGTCACAAACCCAACGGTGACGTAACGGACACTTCACAAAATTCACTTTATAAATACTTCACACCCATCCATTATTTTCATATCAATTCCTAAATACTTATCTATACCTTTCAAATGGCTAAATCCTTTCTTTTATTCATCACTCTTCTTGTCATTATTTTGTTTGTTATTGGTATCATCAAGCATGAAGAATTAGGTAAAGATTTCGTAGCAATAATGATAATTATAGTTTTACCACTATTAGTCTTAGCTTGGTTTACAAGTAGAGGTTTTTGAATGAGACATGGTCACGGTTTTTGTAATCGTTGTTATTAAATAAATTGATACATTTTTGTTTATACATTAAATGTTGATTATGTTTTCCTGAATTCTAGTTATATTTAAGATATTAATTCAACATTTTAGACACAATTATCCCTTGCCTGTGGGAGACTTGATAAAAATCCTTATCGATGAATCATTCATTGGGATATAAATATACATAATTGTTATGTTCTTTATGTCTTGTGAATGATTGAACCTAATAACTATTCCTTTTCAGGAAGTTATGGTTCAGAACGTCAGAGGTGCGAGGCGTGGTAGGAGTGCTGCTAGAGGCACTACTAGAGGTATACGTAGGAATGCGAGTGATGAAGTTACTCCTGAAGGAGCACCTACCATTCCCATTGGACGAGAAGATCATTCCCAAACTGGAACGAACTCTCAAGCTGACACTCGAGATGTTCGTGAACTTGCTGCAGCTGTGTTAGTTCAAACACAACAAAATGCTCAAATCCTGCAAATCACTCGAGATCATCAACTCTTTCAGCAACAATAAAGAGAAATGGTGCATGAAGATACAGGATTGAACTCGTTTCTGAAAGGAAAACCACCACAGTTTGGTGGTGACTTTAATCCGGAGGGTGCTGAGAAATGGTTGCAAGAAATGGAGAAGATATTTTCTTTCACTCACTGTAGAGAGAATAGAAGGGTTGGTTATGCAACATTCATGCTGACAGGCGATGCTGAAGCTTGGTGGAGAGGAAAGTATAGATTATTGGAAGAGGAAGGAAGAGAAATCAATTGGACCTTGTTCAAAGAAGAATTTTTGGGGAAGTATTTTCCAAAGTTATGTAGGAAAGAGAAGGAGAGAGAATTTCAGAATCTACGTCAAGGTGTGATGACGGTGGGAGAATATACTAGGAAGTTTGAATCCTTGCTAAAGTATTCTGAGTTTTACCGCTTGCATCCAAGGGAAGAATGGATGTGTGAAAAGTATCAAGATGGATTGAAATATGATATCCAGAGGGCAGTTTTACCTCTGCATATTATGCGCTTTGGTGAGCTGGTAGAAAGGTGTCTGGAGTTGGAAGGAATTGACAATAGGAAGAATCAATATGGATCAGGAGGATCAACCCAAAACAACAATCACAAGGGCCACTTTAACCGAGGCCACGGAGGAAGAATCCAACGAGGGGGTAGGCCATATCAAAGGCCTACACCTTATCATAACCAGGATTTTAGAAGGTTAATGTTCAAGTGTTACAGCTGTGGAGGGGCACATCTTAACAAAGATTGTCCAAATAGAAATATTGGAACTTGTTTTCGCTGTGGTCAGAAAGGCCACTTTCTCAAAGATTGTCCCCAAGGACAAAGTCAACCAACAGGCCAGAGGAGCGGCCTAATAAACAATAACAACATAGGGAGAGCAAGGAATGGAGGCCCAAGTGTTGGTCAGAGACCTCAGAATCAAAATAAGCCAACCACAGGAAGAGTATTTACAATTAGAGGAGCTGAGATCTCAAAGTCAGCTGGGTTAATTCAAGGTATGTGTTTAATTGGAGATAAGTTGGTATCAGTTTTATTCGATTCAGGAGCTACACATTCTTTTATATCTACCTCTTGTGCTGAACTTTTGGGATTCGAAATTGTTGATCACGATTATAAGTTGACTATCACAACTCCCTCGGGAGAAAGAATGGTAACTTATTCAGTCTGTGTAGACTGTCCAATAATCTTAGAAAATAGAAGATTCTTAGTAGATCTTGTGGTACTTCCGCTACAAGACCTAGATGTCATCTTAGGAATGGATTGGTTATCAGCCAACGATGTCAACTTGAGATGCAAGGAGAAAATTTTTACATTTGGAGAAGATAGTGGAGAAATCAGCAAAGCTGAAACCCTCACTCAAAGTTTTATGATGCTATTCTCCATGTCAGTAGGAGAAACCCCTAGTGTGGAAAATTTTCCCGTAGTCTGTGAATTCCCGGAAGTCTTTCCAGAAGAGGTTCCAGGTTTACCACCGGTTAGGGAAGTGGAATTTTCTATAGACTTGGTTCCAGGAACTGGACCAATTTCTATATCTCCTTATCGAATGTCACCCTCAGAGCTTGCGGAGTTAAAGAAACAATTAGACGAGATGTTAGAGAAAGAAGTTATTAGACCAAGTGTATCGCCATGGGGAGCTCCAAGTGTATCACAAACGCGTGTCCACACACACACTCACGCACACACACGCTCGTGCGCACACTCTCTCTCACACACACACGCGTGCACGGACCTGCGCTCACACACAACACACACACGCGCGCGTGCGCGCAAACAAACCCATATACACACACGCGTACGCACACACACACGCACGCACACAAACACACACACGCACGCGCGTGCACATACGCACATGCACACACACATACACGCAGGAACATACAAGCGCGCGCGTGCGCACACCCTCACAAACATACACGCGTGCGCACATATACATACACATACACACGCGCGCACGCACACACCCACATACCCCCCCCCCCCCTCCACACACACACGTGCACGTGCACACACTCTTTTACACACACACACACATGCGGACACGCGCTCACACACTCACACACACATACACACGCAAGAAGGCACACGTGCGCGCACAAACATACACACACACGTGCACACATACACACACACACACACACGCGCGCGCGCACAGACACACGCGTGTGCGTATGCACAATCGCACACGTGCGCGCGCACACACGCACATACACATAAAAACACACACACAAACACACATGTGCGCACACCCACGCGCGTGCACACAGGCACACACACGCGCGTGCGCAAACCCTCTCTTTCTCACACACATACAAACGCGCGCGCGGGCATACACGCACACACACACATACACACATGCACACACACACACACGCACACACATACGCGCATGCATGCACACACATACACACACGCATACACACACACACACACACACACACACACGTGCACACACACATACACACACAGACGTGCACACACACATACACACACGCGTGCGCGCACACACTCACACACACACGCACATAAACACACGCGCGTGCAAACACACACGTGTGCATATATATGCACACACACACACACATGCACACACACACTATCTCTCTGTCTCACACACATAAACAAGCGCGCGCACACAATCACGTGCACACACACACACTCACACACGCACGCACACACACTCATACACACGCATTCACACACACGTGCGTGCACACACACGCACAAACACACGCGTGCGTGCGTTCCCGCACACCGACACGCACGCAAGAACGCACACACGCGCACACGTACACACACACACGTGCGTGCACACACGCGCGCGCACACACACACACATGTGCGTGCACGCACACATACACACGCGCGCATACACACACACACACGCGTGCGCACACTCTCTCTCTCTCATACACACAAATGCACACGTGCCCACGCACACAAACCCACGTGCCCGTGCACGCACATACACACACATACAAACACACACAAGAACACACGCGCACGCACACACACACACACGCACACAAACACAAGCACGCGCGAGCGTATACTCAAACACAAACGCACTCACGCACGCACGCGCATACACACTCACAGACACGTGTGCGCGCACACACTAACACACGCACGCACGCACGCGCACAAACATTCACACACACACACACACACATACACGCATATACACACGCACACACACGCACACGCATACAAACCTATGCACACACACACACACACGTGCACACACACACACACATGCACACACACACACAAACAAACACTCGCGTGCGCGCGCAACAACACACACGTGCGTGCACACTCACACGAACACACTCGTCCGTACACACACACACACATTTGCACGCACATACACACGCGCGTGCCCCCACACACACGCACACACACCCATGTGCGCACACATATACATTCACACAGACACACACACACATGCATACACACACACGCGCGCGTGCCCACACTTTCAAACACTAAGAAACGCGCGCGCGTGCGCACACACACAAGCACGCACACACATACACAAGCGCGTGCACATACACACACGCACACTCACACACGTGCGCACACACACACAAATGCTTGCGCGCGCACAAACAAACGCACACACGCGCTCGGACGCACACTCTCTCTCACACACACACATACACACGCACGCGCGTGCGCTCACATACACACACGCGTGCGCACAAACACATACACACGAGTACACACACACAAATATACATACACGCCCGCACATACACACACGCACACACGCGCAACAAACACACACTCACACAGACACACACACACACACGTGCATATGCACACATACACACACACGCACACGCACACACAACACACACACACATACATACACACACACGCGCACACACACACACACACGCATATAAAACACATGCGCGTGCACACACACACGCGTGCATATACACACACGCGTGCGCGCACTCTCTCTCTCTCACACACACACAAACACGTGCGCGCGTGCACACACACACAAACACATGCGCATACAAACACTCACACACGAACACACACACACACACACGGGTGCACACACACATGCGCGCGCTTTCACGCGTGCACATATACGCGTGCGCGCACACAGAAACACTTGCGCGCACACTCACACACACACGTGCACGCCCATACACACGCACACACACAAGCATGCACACACAAACGCACGCACGCGCACAAACACACCCACGTGCATGCTCACACACATACGCAAACACACATGTGCCCGCACGCGCGCGCACAAGCACACCCACGTGCATGCCCACATACACACACACACAAACACATACACGCGCGTGCTAACACAGCGACACATGCGTACACACACGTGTGCGCACACACACACACACACGTGGGCCGACACACACATACGCACGTGCGCGCACACATAGACACGCGTGCGCGCATATACACACACACACACACGCACGTACGCACACACATTCTCTCTCTCACACACACACACACACACATACACGCGCGCGCATGCTCACACTCTCAAGCACACATACATGTGCGCACATGCACACGCACACACACACACGCACGTGTGCATACATACCCACGTGCATTTACACATACACACACACACACACGCATGCACACACACACATGCGTGCACACACTCTCTCACACACACACACATGCGTGCACTCCCTCTCTCAGACACAAACACGCGCGCGTGTGCGCACAAACAAACCCATATACACACACGCGTACGCGCACACACACACGCACGCACACAAACACACAAACACACGCGCGTGCACATACTCACTTGCACACACACATACACGCAGGAACATACAAGCGCGCGCGTGCGCACACCCTCACAAACACACACGCGTGCGCACATACACACACACACACACGCACACACTCCCGCACGCACACACTCTGGCACGCACACACACGTACTCACGAGTGCGCACATACACATACACACACAAACAAACACACACAAGAACACACGCGCCCACATACACCGACACACGCGCGCGTGCGCGCATACAAACACACACACACACACACAAGACACAAGCACGCACGATCGTTTACACAAACACACACGCAAGCACGCACTCACGCACACACACTCCCACACACGTGCGCGCGCACACACAAACACACAAAAGCACGCACTAACGTACGCACGCGCACACACATTCATACGCATACGTACGCTTGCACACACACACACACAGGCACACACACACACACACACACACGTATATACACACACACAAGCACGCGCGAGCGTTTACACAAACACACGCACGCACACATTCTCGCACACACGCACGCACGTGCCCACACACTCACACACACACACACACGTGCGTGCGTACATATTGACACGCGCATGCACTCACGCACGCACGCGCACAAACACTCTCACAGACACACGTGCGCTTGCACACACACGCACACACACACATTCGCATATACACACGCTCACACACACACACACACGAATACAAACATACACACACACACAAACAAACACATACACACATGCGCACACTCTCTCACACACACAAACACACATACACATAAACAGACACACACACACACACACGTGCACACACACACACATGCGCACACACACACCCACAAAAACACACACACTCGCGTGCGCACGCGCACACACACACACACACACACACACACACACACACACATGAATACACTTGCGTGCGTGCACACACACACACACATACACATGCAGGCACATACACACGCGCATGCGCTCACACACACATGCACACACGCACACATACACATTCACACAGACGCATACACACGCATGCACACACACACACACACGTGCACACACTCTCAAACATATACAAACGCGCGCGCGCGTGCGTACAAACACACATACACGCACACACACACAAACACGCACACACACACACAAGCGCGTACACACACGCGCGCGCACAAACACACACACTCACACACACACACACACTCACGCGTACGAATACTCTTTCTCTCTCTCTCTCTCTCTCTCTCTCTCTCTCTCTCTCTCACACACACACACACACGTGCACATACTCTTTCTCTCTCTCTCTCTCTCTCTCTCTCTCTCACACACACACACACACACACACACACGTGCGCACACACATAAATGCGTGCGCGCGCACACACACACACACACGCTCGTGCGCACACTCTCTCACACACACACATACACACACGTGCGCACAAACACATACACACGAGTACGCACACACACAAACACACACGTGCGTCCGTAAACACACACACACGCACACGCACACACGCGCAACACACACAGACACACACACACTCTCTCTCTCTCTCACACACACACGTGTGTGCGCACACACACACCCACCTGTGCATACGCACACATACACACACACACACACACACACACACACACACACACATTCACGCACACGCACACGCACACACAGACGCACACACATACACACACACACACACACACACACACAAACACACACGTGCCTGCTCACACTCTCAAACGCACATACATGCGTGCACGTGCACGCACACACATACACGCACACACGCACACGCACACACACACACACACATGCGTGTGCATACATACCCACGTGCATTTACATACACACACACACGCATGCACACACACATGCGTACGCACACTCTCTCACACAGACACATACACGTACCTGCACATACACAAACGCGTGTCCACATACACACACGCACACACACACGCTCGTGCGCACACTCCCTCTCACACACATACACACACACGCGTGCGCGGAACTGCGCTCACACACAACACAAACACGCGCGCGTGCGCACAAACAAACCCATATACACACACGCGTGCGCGGACACACACACACACGCACACAAACACACACACGCACGCGCGTGCACATACTCACATGCACATACACATACACGTAGGAACATACAAGCGCGCGCGTGCGCACACCCTCACAAACATACACGTGTGCGCACATATACACACACACACACACGCACACATGCACATACCCCTCCCCCCACACACACACGTGCACGTGCACACACTCTTTTACACACACACAAACACACACGCGGGCACGCGCTCATACACTCATACACACATACACACGCACGAAGGCACACGTGCGCGCACAAACACACACACACACACATGTGCGCGCATACACACACACACGCACATAAACACACGCGCATGCAAACGCACACGCGTGCATATACATGCACACACACACACACGCACATACACACACACACACACACTCTCTCTCTGTCTCACACACATACACAAACGCACGCACACACACACTCACACACGCACGCACACACACTCATACACACACACGTGCGTGCACACACGCGCATAAACACACGCGTGCGTGCTTTCCCCACACCCACACGCACGCAAGAACGTACACACGCGCACACGTACACATACACACACGTGTGTGCACCCGCGCGCGCACACAAACACACACACGTGCCTGCACGCACACATACACATGCGCGCATACACACATACACACGCGCACATACACACACATGCGTGCGCACACTCTCTTTCTCTCTCATATACACAAAATCACACGTGCCCGTGCACACACATACACACGAGTGCGCACATACACACAAACACACGCAAGAACACACGCGCGCGCACACACACACGCGCACACACAAACACAAGCACGCACGATCGTATACTCAAACACACACGCACTCACGCACGCACGCGCAGACGCACTCAAACACACACGTGCGCGCGCACACACTGACACACACACGCACGCACGCGCACAAACATTCGCACACATACACACGTGCGCTTGCACACACACACACACACACACATACACGCATATACACACGCACACACACGCACACACATACAAACACACGCACACACACATACACACACACACACACGTGCACACACACACACACACATGCGCACACACACACAAACAAACACTCGCGTGCGCGTGCAACAACACACACGTGCGTGCACACTCACACGAACACACTCGTGCGCGCACACACACACACACACACGTGCACGCAAATACACACGCGCGTGCATTCACACACACACATGCACACACAAACACGTGTGCGCGTGCACACCCACACAAACACATGCGCATACAAACACTCACACACGAACGCACACACACACGCGTGCACACACATACACGCGCGCGTGCTTTCACGCGTGCACATATACGCGTGCGCGCACACAGAAACACTTGCGCGCACACTCACACACACACACACACACGTGCGCGCCCATACACACGCACACACACAAGCATGCACGCACAAACGCACGCACGCGCACAAGCACACCCACGTGCATGCTCACACACATACGCAAACACACATGTGCCCGCACACACACATACACACACGTGCGCCGCCACATACACACACACAAACACATACACGCACGTGCTAACACACCGAAACATGCATACACACACGTGTGCGCACACACACACACACGTGGACCGGCACACACACACGCATGTGCGCACACACATAGACACGCGTGCGCGCATACGCACACACACACGCACGTACGCACACACATTCTCACACACACACACGCACACATACACGTGCGCGCATGCTCACACTCTCAAGCACACATACATGTGCGCACGTGCGCGCGCACACGCACACGCAAACACACACACACATGCACGTGTGCACACATACCCACGTGCATTTACACATACACACACACATGCATGCACACACACATGCGTGCGCACACTCTCTCTCACACACACACATACACGTGTGTACACATATACAAACGCGTGTCCGACATGCACACACACACGCTCGTACGCACACTCCCTCTCTCAGACACAAACACGCGCGCGCGTGCGCACAAACAAACCCATATACACACACGCGTACGCGCACACACACACGCACGCACACAAACACACACACGCACGCGCGTGCACATGCTCTCTTGCACACACACATACACGCAGGTATTTACAAGCGCGCGCGTGCGCACACCCTCACAGACACACACGCGTGCGCACATACACACACACACACACACACACACACTCCCTTACGCACACACACGCACACACACGTGCGCGCATACGCACGTACTCACGAGTGCGCACATACACACACACGCACACGCACACACACACAAACAAACACACACAAGAACACACGCGCGCGCATACAACGACGCACGCGCGCGTGCGTGCATACAAACACACACACACACACAAGACACAAGCACGCACGGTCGTTTACACAAACACACACGCAAGCACGCACTCACGCACACACCCGCACATACACTCCCACACACGTGCGCGCGCACACACTTACACACGAAAGCACGCACTCACGCATGCACGCACGCGTACACACATTCACACGCATACGTATGCTTGCACACACACACACACATGCACACACACACACACACACACACACACACATACACACGCTCACACACACGCATACAAACACACACACACACACACATACACACAGACACAAGCACGCGCGAGCGTTTACACAAACACACACGCACGCACGCATTCTCGCACACACGCACGCACGTGCCCACACAATCACACACACACGTGCATGCGTACATATTGACACGCACACGCACTCACGCATGCACGCACGCACACAAACACTCTCACAGACACACGTGCGCTTGCACACACACGCACACACACACACATTCGCATATAAACACGCTCTCACACACACACACACACACGAATACAAACATACACACACACACACACACAAACACACACATACACACGTGCGCACACTCTCTCACACACACAAACACACACAAACACACATACACATAAACAGACACACACACACACACACACACGTGCACACACACACACATGCGCACACATACACACACACAAAAACACACACACTCGCGTGCGCACGCACACACACACACACACACATACACATGCACGCACATAAACACGCGTGTGCGCTCACATACACACGCACACAGACACATACACACGCACGCGCACACACACACACACACACACGTGCGCACGCTCTCAAACATATACAAACGCGCGCGCATCGGCAGACACACACATACACACACACACACACACACACACACACACACACACACACAAACACGCACACACACACACACACAAGCGCGTACACATACACACACGCGAGCGCGCACACACAACACACACGCGCGTACAAATACTCTTTCTCTCTCTCTCTCACACACACACACACACACACACGCATGCACATACTCTTTCTCTCTCTATCTATCTCTCACACACACACACACGTGCGCACACACACAAACGCGTGCGCACACACACACACACGCTCGTGCGCACACTCTCTCACACACACATACACACACACGCTCGTGCGCACACTCTCTCACACACACAAACACACACGTGCGTCCGTAAACACACACGCGCAACACACACACACACACACACACACACTCTCTCTCTCTCTCTCTCACCCACACGTACGTGCGTACACACACACCCACCTGTGCATACGCACACATACACACACACACACACACACGCACGCACGCACGCACACGCACACACAGACGCACACACATACACTGACACACACAAACACACACGCACGCCTGCTCACACTCTCAAACACACATACATGCGTGCATGTGCGCACATACACACACACGCACACACACACACACACATGCATGTGCATACATACCCACGTATATTTACATACACACACACACACACACACGCATGCACACACACATGCGTACGCACACTCTCTCTCACACAGACACATACACGTAGGTGCACATACACAAACGCGTTTCCACACACACACACACGCGCACACACACACGCTCGTGCGCACACTCATTCTCACACACATACACACACACACAACATAAACACGCGCGCGTGCGCACAAACGAACCCATATACACACACGCGTACGCACACACACACGCACGCACACAAACACACACACGCACGCGCGTGCACTTACGCACATGCACATACACCTACACGTAGGAACATACAAGCGCGCGTGCGCACACCCTCACAAACATACACGCGTGCGCACATATACACACACACACACGCACGCACACACGCACATACCCCTCCCCCCCACACACACGTGCACGTGCACACACTCTTTTACACACACACAAACACACACGCGGGCACGCACTCACACACTCAAACACATATACACACGCACGAAGGCACACGTGCGCGCACAAACACACATACACACACACGTGCGCGCATACACACACACACGCACAAACACACGCGTGTGCATATGCACAATCGCACACGTGCGCGCGCACACACGCACATACACATAAAAACACACACACACACACACCCACACACACCCACACACACAAACACACGCACGTGCATACACGCACGCACATACACATGCATGCGCAGACCCTCTCTTTCTCACACACACACAAACGCGCGCGCGGGCATGCACACACACACACACACGCACACACATACGCACATGCGTACACACACATACACACACGCATACACACACACGTGCACACACACATACACACACACAGACGTGCACACACACATACACACGCGCGTGCGCGCACACACACACATACACACGCAAGAACACACACACACACACACGCGTGCAAACTCACACGCGTGCATATACATGCACACACACACACACGCGCATGCACACACACACACTCTCTCTCTCACACACATACACAAGCGCGCACACACAAACACATGCGCACACACACTCTCACACGCACGCACACACACTCATACACACGCATGCACACACACGTGCGTGCACACACACGCACAAACACACGCGTGCGTGCGTTCCCGCACACCCACACGCACGCAAGAACGCACACACGCGCACACGTACACGCACATGTGCATGCACACATACACATGCGTGCATACACACATACACACGCGCGCATACACACACACACACGCGTGCGCAGACTCTCTCTCTCTCATACACACACACACACATGTGCCCGCGCATTCAAACACACGTGCGCACGCACACACATACACACGAGTGCGCACATACACACACAAACACACACAAGAACACATGCGCGCGCGTATATACACACAAACAAACGCGCGCGCGCATACACACACGCACACACGCACACAAACACAAGCACGCGCGAGCGTCTGTACAAACACACACGCACTCACGCACGCACGCGCATACACACTCACACACACACGTGCACACACACACACACACTGACACACGCACGTGCGCTTGCACACACACACACACACACACACATACACGCATATACACACGCACACACACGCACACGCATACAAACACGCACACACACACACACACATACACACACACGTGCACACACACACACACACACATGCGCATGCACACACACAAACACACACTCACGTGCGCGCACAACAACACACACATGCGTGCACACTCACACGAACACACTCGTGTGCGCACACACACACACACGTGCACACACATACACACGCACGTGCGCTCACACACACACACACACACCCACACACCCACGTGCGCACACATACACATTCACACAGACACACACACATGCATACACACACACACGCGCGCGCGCGTGCGCACACTTTCAAACAATCACAAACGCGCGCGCGTGCGCACACACACTTACACACTTACACACACAAGCACGCACACACACACAAGCGCGTGCACATACACACACGCACACTCACACACGTGCGCGCACACACACAAATGCGTGTGCGGGCACAAACACACGCACACACACGCTCGTGCGCACACTCACTCTCACACACACACACATACACACGCACGCGCGTGCGCACCCACACACGCGTGCGCACAAACACATACACACGAGTACGCACACACACAAACACACATACGTGTCCGCACACACACGCACAACACACACACACACACACACACTCTCTCTCTCTCTCACACACACACACACGTGCATACACACACACGCACACACATGCACACGCATACACATACACACACGCACACATACATACACACACGCGCGCGCGCACACGCTCACGCACACACACGCACATAAAACACATGCGCGTGCACACACACACGCGTGCATATACACACACGCGCACACAAACACACACGCGTGCGCGCACTCTCTCTCTCTCACACACAAATATACGTGTGCGCGCGCACCCACGCACAAACACATGCGCATACAAACACTCACACACGAACGCGCACACACACACGCGCGCGCGCGTTTTCACGGGTGCACATATACGCGTGCGCGCACACACAAACACTTGCGCGCACACTCACACACACACACACACGTGCGCGCCCATACAGACGCACACACACAAGCATGCACGCACAAATGCACGCACGCGCACACGCACACCCACGTGCGTGCTCACACACATACGCAAACACACATGTGCCCGCACACACAGATACACACACGTGCGCCGCCACATACACACACACACAAACACATACACACGCGTGCTAACACACCGACACATGCATACACACACGTGTGCGCACACAGACACACACGTGCGCCGACACACACACATGCACGTGCGTGCACACGTAGACACATGTGCACGCATACACACACACACACGCACGTACGCACACACATTCACACACACACACACACATACACACACACGCACACACAAACGCGCGCACATGCTCACACTCTCAAGCACACATAAATGTGTGCACGTGCGCGCACACACACAGACGCACACACGCACACGCACACACACGCACACACACACACACACACGTGTGCACACATACCCACGTGCATTTACACATACACACACACACATGCATGCACACACACATGCGTGCGCACACTCTCTCTCTCACAAACACATACACGTGCGTGCACATACACAAACGCGTCTCCACACGCACGCACGCACACACACACACACGCTCGTGCGCACACTCCCTCTCTCACAAACACACGCGCGCGCGCACGGACGTGCGCTCACACATGCACACCCGCGCGCGCGTGCGCACAAACAAACCCATATACACACACGCGTACGCGCACACACACACACGCACGCACACAAACACACACACGCACGGACACAAACACACACACGCACACGTGTGCACATACTCACATGCACACACACATACACGCAGGAACATACAAGTGCGCGCGTGCGCACACCCTCACAAACACACACGCGTGCGCACATACACACACACACACGCACGCACATACCCCCCTCACACACACACATGCACGCACACACACATACACACACACACACACACGCACGCGCGCATACAAATAAACACGCGTGCGCACGCACACACACACACACACGCACGCACGCATGAACACACACGCACATACACACATACACACGCGTGCGCACACTCATACACACACACACACACGCACCCATGCGCACACATGCATACACACACGCACTCACAAACGCGCGTACACACACACACGCATACACACACGCGCGCGTGCACACACTCTCTTACACACACGCAAACACACACGCAGGCGCGCGCTCACACACTCACACACACATATACACTCACACACACACACACACACGCGCGCGCGCACGTACGCGCACACACACAAACACACATACAAGTGCGCGCATGCTCACACTCTCAAACACACATACATGCGCGCACGTGCACGCACGCACACACACACACACACACGCACGTGTGCACACATACCTATGTGAATTTACACATACACACACATACACGCATCCACACACACATGTGTGCGCACACTCTCTCTCA
>CAWUDS030001142.1:230000-235000 GCA_963859935.3 Lathyrus sativus
ACACACACATGCGTGCGCACACTCTCTCTCTCTCACACACACATACACGTGCGTGCACATACACAAACGCGTGTCCACACGCACGCACACACACACACACACACACACACACACGCTCGTGCGCACACTCCCTCTCTCACACACACGCGCGCGCGCGCACAGACGTGCGCTCACATATCCAAACCCGCGCGCGCGTGCGCACAAACAAACCCATATACACACACGCGTACGCGTACGCGCACACATACACACACACACGCACACAAACACACACACGCACACGCGTGCACATACTCACATGCACACACACATACACGCAGGAACATACAAGCGCGCGCGTGCGCACACCCTCACAAACACACACGCGTGCGCACATACACACACACACACGCACGCACATACCCCCCTCACACACACACACACACGCACGCGCGCATACAAATAAACACGCGTGCGCACACTCACACACACACACACACGCATGCACGCATGAACACACACGCACACACACACATACACACGCGTGCGCACACTCATACACACACACACACGCACCCATGCGCACACATGCATACACACACGCACTCACAAACGCGCATGCACACACACACGCAGACACACACGCGCGCGTGCACACACTCTCTTACACACACACAAACACACACGCGGGCGCGCGCTCACACACTCACACACACATACACACTCACGAACGCACACGTGCGCGCACAATCACACAGACACACACACGCACGCGCACAGAACTCGTGTGCGTATGCACAAATACATGCGTGCGCACGCACACACGCACACACACACACACACACACACACAAAAACACACACACACACACACGCATGTGTGCACACACACACACACACACACACACACACGCGCGTGCACACACACGCACACACACACATGCACACACGCACACACACACGCGTGCGCATGCCCTCTCTTTCTCACACACACACAAACGCGTGTGCGGGCATGCACGCACACACACACATATACACACATGCGCACACACACGCACACACACACATACGCGCATGCACGCACACACACATATACACACACGCATACACACACACACGCGTGCATACACACATACACACACAGATGTGCACACACACATACACACACACACGCAAGAACACACACGCGCACATAAACACACACGCGTGCATATACATGCAAACACACACGCACGTGCAAACACACACACACACTCTCTCTCTCTCACACACACATACACAAGCGTGCACACACACAAACACGTGCGCGCACAGACACTGACACACGCACACACACACACACTTATACACACGCATGCACACACACGCACAAACACACGCGCGCGTGCGTTCACGCACACCCACACGCACGCAAGAACGCACGCACGCGCACACACACAAACACACCTGCGTGCACACACACGCGCACACACACCCACACACACACATACACACACACACACGTGCGCGCACACACACCTACACGTGCTCGCACACACACACACACATGCGCATACACATACACGCGCGTGCGCACACTCTCTCTCTCTCAGACACACACACACACCTCCCGGCGTGCACACACACACACACACACACGTGCACGCATACACACATACACACGAGTGCGCACATACACACACACAAACACAAAAAGCACACGCGCGTGCATACAAAAACACACGCGTGCGCGCTTACACAAACACATGCGCCCGTGCGCGCATACAAACATACACAGACACACAGACACAAGCACGCGCGAGCGTTTACACAAACAGCCACACAAGCACGCACTCACGCACACACGCCCACACACACTCACACACACACGTGCATACACACACACACACACACACACACACGCGCAACACACACACACTCTCTCTCTCTCTCACACACACGTGCATATGCACACATACACACACACGCACATGCACACACATACACACATACACACATACACACACACACACACACACGCAATTACACACATGCACACACACGCACATAAAACACATGCGCATGCACACACACACGCGTGCATATACACACGCGCGCGCACACACACACACACACGTGCGCACACACTCTCTCTCTCTCACACATACACAAACACGTGCACGCGCGCACACACACACACACACACACGTGCGCGCACAAACACTCACACACAAACGCACACACACACACACGCGCGTGCACGCTTTTACACATGCATATATACGCGTGCGCGCACACACAAACACTTGCGCACGCACAGTCACACACACACACACACGTGCGCGCCCACACACACGCACACACGCAAGCATGCACTCACAAACGGACGCACACGCACGTGCGTGCTCACACACATACGCAAACACACACATGCTCGCACACACACATACACACACGTGCGCCGCCACATACACACACACGCGCGCGCATGCTAACACACCGAAACATGCATACACACACGTGTGCGCACACACACACACACATACCCACGTGCGTGCACACATAGACACTTGTGCACGCATACACATACACACACACACACACACGCACGTACGCACACATATTCACACACACACACACACACATACACACACACACACATGCACGCGCATGCTCACACTCTCAAACGCACATACATGCGCGCACGTGCACGCACGCACACACACACACACACGCATACACAAACACACACGCACGTGTGCACACATACCCACGTGCATTTACACATACACACACATACACGCATCCACACACACATGTGTGCGCACATTCTCTCTCTCACACACATACATATGCGTGCACATACACAAACGCGTGTTCACACACACACACACACGCTCGTGCGCATATTCCCTCTCTCACAGACACACACGCGTGTGCGGACGTGCGCTCACACACACACACATACGTGCGCGCGTGCGCACAAACAAACCCATATACGCACACACGTACGCACATATACATGCACGCGCACAAACACACAAACGCACGCGCGTGCACATACTCAGATGCACACACACATACACGCAGGAACACACAAGCGCGCGCGTGCGCTCACCCTTACAAACACACACGCGTGAGCATACACACACACACGCACCCACATACCCCCCCCCCCCCACACACACACGTGCACGCACACACACACACACACACACACACACACACACACACACACACACACACACACACACACGCAGTACGCACACACATTCACACACACACACACATACACACACACGCACACACAAACGCGGCACATGCTCACACTCTCAAGCACACATAAATGTGGGCACGTGCGCGCACACACACAGACGCACACACGCACACGCGCACACACACACACACACGTGTGCACACATACCCACGTGCATTTACACATATACACACACACATGCATGCACACACACATGCGTGCGCACACTCTCTCTCACACACACACATACACGTGCGTGCACATACACAAACGCGTGTCCACACGCACGCACACACACACACACACTCGTGCGCACACTCCCTCTCTCACACACACACGCGCGCGCGCACGGACGTGCGCTCGCACGTCACATCCGCGCGCGCGTGCGCACAGACAAACCCATACACACACACGCGTACGCGCGCACACACACACGCACGCACACAAACACACACACACACACACACACGCGTGCACATACTCACATGCACACACACATACACACAGGAACATACAAGCGCGCGCGTGCGCACACCCTCACAAACACACACGCGTGCGCACATACACACACACGCGCGCGCACGCACATACCCCCCTCACACACACACATGCACGCACACACACATACACACACACGCACGCGCGCATACAAATAAACACGCGTGCGCACACTCACACACGCACACACACACACACACACACGAACGCACGCAAGAACACACACGCACACACACACATACACACGCGTGTGCACACTCATACACACACACACGCACCCATGCGCACACATGCATACACATACGCACTCACAAACGCGCGTGCACACACACACGCAGACACACACACGCGCGTGCACGCACTCTCTTACACACACACAAACACACACGCGGGCGCGCGCTCACACACTCACACACACATACACACTCACGAACGCACACGTGCGTGCACAATCACACAGACACACACACGTGCGCGCACAGACACACACACGCACGCGCACAGAACTCGCGTGCGTATGCATAAATACATGCGTGCGCACGCACACACGCACACACACACACACGCATGTGTGCACACCCACACACACAAACACACGCGCGTGCACACACACACACGCACACACACACATGCACACACGCACACACACACACGCGTGCACATGCCCTCTCTTTCTCACACACACACAAACGCGTGTGCGGGCATGCACGCACACAGACACATATACACACATGCACACACACACGCACACACACACATATGCGCATGCACGCACACACACATATACACACACGCATACACACACACGCGTGCATACACACATACACACACACAGACGTGCACATACACATACACACACACACGCAAGAACACACACGCGTGCATATACATGCAAACACACACGCGCGTGCAAACTCACACACTCTCTCTCTCTCACACACATACACAAGCGTGCACACACACAAACACGTGCGCGCACACACACTCACACACGCACGCACACACACTTATACACACGCATGCACACACACGCACAAACACACGCGCGCGTGCGTTCACGCACACCCACACGCACGCAAGAACGCACACACGCGCACACACACACACACACACACACCTGCGTGCACACACACGCGCACACACACCCACACACCCATACACACACACACGTGCGCGCACACACACCTACACGTGCTCGCACACACACACATGCACATACACACACACGCGCGTGCGCGCACTCTCTCTCTCTCTCAGACACACACACACACGTCCCCGCGTGCACACAC
>CAWUDS030001142.1:240000-252500 GCA_963859935.3 Lathyrus sativus
ATACACACACACGCACACACAAACGCGCGCACATGCTCACACTCTCAAGCACACGTAAATGTGGGCACGTGCGCGCACACACACAGACGCACACACGCACACGCACACACACACACACACACGCACGTTTGCGCACATACCCACGTGCATTTACACATACACACACACACACATGCATGCACACACACATGCGTGCGCACACTCTCTCTCTCACACACACATACACGTGCGTGCACATACACAAACGCGTGTCCACACGCACGCACACACACACACACACACGCTCGTGCGCTCACTTCCTCTCTCACACACACACGCGCGCGCGCACGGACGTGCGCTCACAAATGCACACCCGCGCGCGCGTGCACACAAACAAACCCATATACACACACGCGTACGCGCACACAAACACACACACGCACACGCGTGCACATACTCACATGCACACACACATACACGCAGGAACATACAAGCGCGCGCGTGCGCACACCCTCACAAACACACACGCGTGCGCACATACACACACACGCACGCACACACGCACGCACATACCCCCCTCACACACACACATGCACGCACACACACATACACACACACGCACGCGCACATACAAATAAACACGCGTGCGCACACTCACACACACACACACACGCACGCACGCATGAACACACACGCACACACACACACATACACACGCGTGCGCACACTCATACACACACACAAACACGCACCCATGCGCACCCATGCATACACACACGCACTCACAAACGCGCATGCACACACACACGCAGACACACACGCGCGCGTGCATACACTCTCTTACACACACACAAACACACACGCGGGCGCGCGCTCACACGCTCACACACACATACACACTCACGAACGCACACGTGCGCGCACAAACCCACAGACACACACACGTGCGCGCACAGACACACACACGCAAGCGCACAGAACTCGCGTGCGTATGCGCAAATACATGCGTGCGCACGCACACACGCACACACACACACAAAAACACACACACACACACACGCATGTGTGCACACCCACACACACAAACACACGCGCGTGCACACACACACGCACACACACATGCACACGCACACACACACACACATGCGTGCACATGCCCTCTCTTTCTCACACACACACAAACGCGTGTGCGGGCATGCACGCACACACACACATATACACACATGCACGCACACACACACATATACACACATGCATACACACACGCACACACACACACATACGCGCATGCACGCACACACACATATACACACACGCATACACACACACGCGTGCATACACACATACACACACACACAGTCGTGCACACACACATACACACACACACACACACACACGCAAGAACACACACGCGCACATAAACACACACGCGTGCATATACATGCAAACACACACGCGCGTGCAAACATACACTCTCTCTCTCTCACACACACATACACAAGCACGCACACACACAAACACGTGCGCGCACACACACTCACACACGCACGCACACACACTTATACACACGCATGCACACACACACACAAACACACGCGCGCGTGCGTTCACGCACACCCACACGCACGCAAGAACGCACGCACGCGCACACACACACACCCACGTGCGTGCACACACACGCGCACACACACACACACACGCGTGCGCACACACTCTCTCTCTCACACATACACAAACACGTGCACGCGCACACACACACACACGTGCGCGCACAAACACTCACACACAAACGCACACACACACACACACACGTGCGCGCTTTTACACATGCATATATACGCGTGCGCGCACACACAAACACTTGCGCGCGCACACTCACACACACACACACACATGTGCGCGCCCACACACACGCACACACGCAAGCATGCACGCACAAACGCACGCACACGCACGTGCGTGCTCACACACATACGCAAACACACACGTGCTCGCACACACACATACACACACGTGCGCCACCACATACACACACACACACAAACACACACACGCGCGTGCTAACACACCGAAACATGCATACACACACGTGCGCACACACACACACACACGCACATACGCACGCACATTCACATACACACACATACACACACACACGCACACGCATGCTCACACTCTCAAACACACATACATGCGCGCACGTGCACACACGCACACACACACACACACGCATACACACACACGCACGTGTGCACACATACCCACATGCATTTACACATACACACACACACGCATCCATACACACATGTGTGCGCACACTCTCTCACACACACATACACATGCGTGCACATACACAAACGCGTGTTCACACACACACACACGCTCGTGCGCACATTCTCTCTCTCACAGACACACACGCGTGCGCGGACGTGCGCTCACACACACACACACACATACGCGCGCGCGTGTGCACAAACAAACCCATATACGCACACACGTACGCACATATACATGCATGCACACAAACACACACACGCACGCGCGTGCACATACTCAGATGCACACACACATACACGCAGGAACATACAAGCGCGCACGTGCGCACACCCTTACAAACACACACGCGTGAGCATACACACACACACACACGCACATACCCCCCCCCACACACACACGTGCACGCACACACATACACACACACGCACGCGCGCATACAAATAAACACGCGTGCGCACACTCACACACACACACACACACACACGCACGAACGCAATACACACACGCACACACGCACATGCACACATATACACACATACACACATACATACACACACACATACACGCAATTACACACACGCACACACACGCACATAAAACACATGTGCATGCACACACACACGCGTGCATATACACACACGCACGCGCGTACACGCGCACACACACGCGTGCGCACACACTCTCTCTCTCTCTCTCACACACATACACAAACACGTGCACGCGCGCACAAACACACACACACACACACACACGTGCGCGCACAAACACTCACACACGAACGCACACACACACACACACACGCGCGCGTGCGCGCTTTTATACATGCATATATATGCGTGCGCGCACACACAAACACTTGCGCGCGCACACTCACACACACACACGTGCGCGCCCACACACACGCACACACGCAAGCATGCACGCACAAACGCACGCACACGCACGTGCGTGCTCACACACATACGCAAACACACACGTGCTCGCACACACACATACACACACGTGCGCCGCCACATACACGCACACACACAAACACACACACGCGCGTGCTAACACACCGAAATATGCATACACACACATGCGCACACACACACACACACGCACATACGCACACATATTCACATACACACACATACACACACACACACGCACACGCATGCTCACACTCTCAAACACACATACATGCGCGCACGTGCACGCACGCACACACACACACACACACGCATACACACACACGCACGTGTGCACACATACCCACGTGCATTTACACATACACACACACACACACGCATCCATACACACATGTGTGCGCACACTCTCTCTCACACACACATACACATGCGTGCACATACACAAACGCGTGTTCACACACACACGCACGCTCGTGCGTACATTCCCTCTCTCACAGACACACACGCGTGCGCGAACGTGCGCTCACACACACACACACACACACACATACGCGCGCGCGTGTGCACAAACAAACCCATATACGCACACACGTACGCACATATACATGCACGCACACAAACACACACACGCACGCGCGTGCACATACTCAGATGCACACACACATACACGCAGGAACATACAAGCGCGCGCGTGCGCACACCCTTACAAACACACACGCGTGAGCATACACACACACACACGCACGCACATACCCCCCCCCCCCCACACACACACACGTGCACGCACACACATACACACAC
Source organism: Lathyrus sativus (assembly GCA_963859935.3). Classification (NCBI taxonomy): domain Eukaryota; kingdom Viridiplantae; phylum Streptophyta; class Magnoliopsida; order Fabales; family Fabaceae; genus Lathyrus; species Lathyrus sativus. The sequence goes on from CAWUDS030001142.1 coordinate 243,969, forward strand.
ACGCACGCGCGCATAAAAATAAACACGCGTGCGCACACTCACACACACACACACACGCACGAACGCAATACACACACGCACACACACACATACACACGCGTGCACACACTCATACACACACACACGCACGCACACATGCACATACATGCACAAACACACGCACTCACAAACGCGCGTGCACACCCACATACACACGCACGAACACACGCGCGCGCGTGCAAACGCTCTCTTACACACACAGAAACACACACATGGGCGCGCGCTCACACACTCACACACACATACACACGCACGAACGCACACGTGCACGCACAAACACACACACACGTGCGCGCACAGACACACGCGCGTGCGTATGCAAAAAGGCACGCGTGAGCGTGCACACACACACAAAAACACACACACACACACACACACACATGTACGCACACCCACACACACCCACACACACAAACACACGCGCGTGCACACACACACACACGCTCACACACACGCGTGCACACACCCTATCTTTCTCACACACACAAAAACGCGCGCGCGGGCATGCATGCACACACAGACACACATACACACATGCACACACACACACGCACACACATACGCGCATGCACACACACACACATACATACACACACGCATACACACACACGCGTGCATACACACATACACACACACACGCGTGCACACACACATACGCACACGCGTGCATGCATACACACACACACATGCAAGAACACACACACGCACATAAACACACGCGCGTGCAAATACACACGCGTGCATATACATGCACACACACTCCCTCTCTCTCACTCTCTCACACACACATACACAAGCGCGCACACACACAAACACGTGCGTGCACACACACTCATACACGCACGCACACACACTCATACACACGCATGCACACACACGTGCGTCCTTATACACACGCTCTCACACACACACACACATACAAACACACGCACACACACACACACACACACGCATACACACACACACACACAAAAGCACGCGCGAGCGTTTACACAAACACACACGCATGCACGCACTCTCGCACACAAGCACGCACGTGCCCACCCACTCACACACACACACACACGTGCGTGCGTACATACTGACACGCGCACGCATGCGCACAAACACTCTCACAGACACACGTGCGCTTGCACACACACGCACACACACAGATTCGCATATACACACGCTCACACACACACACACACGAATACAAACTTACGCACACACACAAACACACACACATACACACACACGTACGCACACTCTCTCTCACACACAAACACACATACACATAAACAGACACACACACACACACACACACACACGTGCACACACACATACACATGCGCACACACACACACACACAAAAACACACACACTCGTGTGCACGTACATCCACACACACACACACACACGAATACACTCGCGTGCGCACACAAACACACACATGCAAGCACATACACATGCTCGTGCGCTCACACACACATGCACACACACACATACACATTCATACAGACACATACACACGCGCACACACAGACACACACACACACACACACACACACACGTGCGCACACTCTCAAACATATACAAACGCGCGCGCGTGCGCACAAACACACATACACGCACACACACACAAACACGCACACACACACACACAAGCGCGTACACATACACACACACGCGCACACACAAACACACACACACACGCACACACACGCGTACGGATACTCTTTCTCTCTCTCTCTCTCTCACACACACACACACATGCGCGTGCGCATATGCTTTCTCTCTCTCTCTCTCTCTCTCTCTCACACACACACACACTCACACATACACATACGTGTGCACACACAAACGCGTGCGCACACACACACACACACACAGACACACGCTCGTGTGCACACTCTCTCACACACACACATACACACACGTGCGCACAAACACATACACACGAGTACGCACACACACAAACACACATGTACGTCCTTAAACACACACACACACACACACACACGCACACACGCGCAACATACACACACACACACTCTCTTTCTCTCTCTCTCTCTCTCACACACACACACACACCTGTGCATACGCACACATACACACACACACGCACCTGCGTTAGCAAACACACGCGAGTGCAAAATGCAGACACACACACACACGCGCGCGCGTGCTCACACACACACATACACACGAGTGCGCACACACAAACACAAACACACACAAGAACACACGCGCACGCATACACAAACACACGCGCACGTATATACAAAAACACGCGCGCGTGCACACATACAAACACACACACAAGCACGCGGGAGGGTTTACACAAACACACACGCAAGCACGCACTCAAGCACGCACGGGCACACACACTGACACACACACGTGCGCGCGCACACACTGACACACGAACGCATGCACTCACGCATGCACGCACACAAAAACACACACACACACACACACACAAAAACACACACACACACACACACACGCATGTGTGCACACCCACACACACAAACACACGCGCGTGCACACACACACGCACACACACATGCACACGCACACACACACACATGCGTGCGCATGCCCTCTCTTTCTCACACACACACAAACGCGTGTGCGGGCATGCACGCACACACACACATATACACACATGCACGCACACACACACACGCACACACACATGCACACACACACGCACACACACACATACGCGCATGCACGCACACACACATATACACACACGCATACACACACACGCGTGCATACACACATACACACACACACAGTCGTGCACACACACATACACACACACACACACACACGCAATTACACACACGCGCACATAAACACACACGCGTGCATATACATGCAAACACACACGCGCGTGCAAACACACACTCTCTCTCTCTCACACACACATACACAAGCACGCACACACACAAACACGTGCGCGCACACACACATACACAAGCACGCACACACACTTATACACACGCATGCACACACACAAACACAAACACACGCGCGCGTGCGTTCACGCACACCCACACGCACGCAAGAACGCACGCACGCACACACACACACACACGTGCGTGCACACACACGCGCACACACACCCACACACACACATACACACACACACACGTGCGCGCACACACACCTACATGTGCTCGCACACACACACACACATGCGCATACCCACACACGCGCGTGCGCACACTCTCTCTCTCTTAGACACACACACACACACGTCCCCGCGTGCACACACACACACACACGTGCACGCATACACACATACACACGAGTGCGCACATACACACACACACAAACACAAAAAACACACGCGCGCGCATACACAAACACACGCGTGCGCGCTTACACAAACACATGCGCCCGTGCGCGCATACAAACACACACAGAGACACAGACACAAGCACGCGCGAGCGTTTACACAAACAGCCACACAAGCACGCACTCACGCACACACGCGCACACACACTCACACACACACGTGCGTCCGCACACACACACACACACGCACGCGCAACACACATACACACTCTCTCTCTCTCTCACACACACACGTGCATATGCACACATACACACACACACGCACATGCACACACATACACACATACACACATACATACATACACACACACACGCAATTACACACACGCACACACACGCACATAAAACACATGCGCATGCACACACACACGCGTGCATATACACACACGCGCGCACACACACACACACGCGCGTGCGCACACACTCTCTCTCTCACACATACACAAACACGTGCACGCGCACACACACACACACACGTGCGCGCACAAACACTCACACACAAACGCGCACACACACACACACACGTGCGCGCTTTTACACATGCATATATACGCGTGCGCGCACACTCACACACACACACATGTGCGCGCCCACACACACGCACACACGCAAGCATGCACGCACAAACGCACGCACACGCACGTGCGTGCTCACACACATACGCAAACACACACGTGCTCGCACACACACATACACACACGTGCGCCGCCACATACACACACACACACACAAACACACACACGCGCGTGCTAACACACCGAAACATGCATACACACACGTGCGCACACACACACACACACACACGCACATACGCACGCATATTCACACACACACATACACACACACACACGCACACGCATGCTCACACTCTCAAACACACATACATGCGCGCACGTGCACGCACGCACACACACACACGCATACACACACGCACGTGTGCACACATACCCACGTGCATTTACACATACACACACACACACGCATCCATACACACATGTGTGCGCACACTCTCTCACACACACATACACATGCGTGCACATACACAAACGCGTGTTCACACACACACACACACACACGCTCGTGCGCACATTCCCTCTCTCACAGACACACACGCGTGCGTGGACGTGCGCTCACACACACACACACACACACACATACGCGCGCGCGTGTGCACAAACAAACCCATATACGCACACACGTACGCACATACACATGCACGCACACAAATACACACACGCACGCGTGTGCACATACTCAGATGCACACACACATACATGCAGGAACATACAAGCGCGCGCGTGCGCACACCCTTACAAACACACACGCGTGAGCATACACACACACACACGCACGCACATACCCCCCCCACACACACACGTGCGCGCACACACATACACACACGCGCACGCGCGCATACAAATAAACATGCGTGCGCACACTCACACACACACACACACGCACGAACGCAATACACACACGCACACACGCACATGCACACACATACACACATACACACATACATACACACACACATACACGCAATTACACACACGCACATAAAACACATGTGCATGCACACACACACGCGTGCATATACACACACGCACGCGCGCACACGCACACACACACGCGTGCGCACACACTCTCTCTCTCTCTCTCTCTCACACATACACAAACACGTGCACGCGCGCACAAACACACACACACACACACACACACACGTGCGCGCACAAACACTCATACACGAACGCACACACACACACACACACACACGCGCGTGCGCGCTTTTACACATGCATATATATGCGTGCGCGCACACACAAACACTTGCGCGCGCACACTCACACACACACACGTGCGCGCCCACACACACGCACACACGCAAGCATGCACGCACAAACGCACGCACACGCACGTGCGTGCTCACACACATACGCAAACACACACGTGCTCGCACACACACATACACACACGTGCGCCGCCACATACACGCACACACACAAACACACACACGCGCGTGCTAACACACCGAAATATGCATACACACACGTGCGCACACACACACACGCACATACGCACACATATTCACATACACACACATACACACACACACGCACACGCATGCTCACACTCTCAAACACACATACATGCGCGCACGTGCACGCACGGACACACACACACACGCATACACACACACACGCACGTGTGCACACATACCCACGTGCATTTACACATACACACACACACACACACGCATCCATACACACATGTGTGCGCACACTCTCTCTCACACACACATACACATGCGTGCACATACACAAACGCGTGTTCACACACACACACACGCTCGTGCGCACATTCCCTCTCTCACAGACACACACGCGTGCGCGAACGTGCGCTCACACACACAAACGCACATACGCGTGCGCGTATGCACAAACAAACCCATATACGCACACACGTACGCACATATACATGCACGCACACAAACACACACACGCACGCGCGTGCGCATACTCAGATGCACACACACATACACGCAGGAACATACAAGCGCGCGCGTGGGCACACCCTTACAAACACACACGCGTGAGCATACACACACACACGCACGCACATACCCCCCCCCCCCCCCCCCCACACACACACACACGTGCACGCGCACACATACACACACACGCACGCGCGCATACAAATAAACACGCGTGCGCACACTCACACACACACACACACACGCACGAACGCAATACACACACGCACACACACATACACACGCGTGCACACACTCATACACACACACACGCACGCACACATGCACATACATGCACAAACACACGCACTCACAAACGCGCGTGCACACCCACATACACACGCACGAACACACGCGCGCGCGTGCACACGCTCTCTTACACACACAGAAACACACACACGGGCGCGCGCTCACACACTCACACACACATACACACGCACGAACGCACACGTGCACGCACAAACACACACACACGTGCGCGCACAGACACACGCGCGTGCGTATGCAAAAAGGCACGCGTGAGCGTGCACACACACACAAAAACACACACACACACACACATGTACGTACACCCACACACACCCACACACACAAACATACACGCGTGCACACACACACACACACACACGCTCACACACACGCGTGCACACACCCTATCTTTCTCACACACACAAAAACGCGCGCGCGGGCATGCATGCACACACACACACATACACACATGCACACACACACACACACGCACACACATACGCGCATGCACACACACACATACATACACACACGCATACACACACACGCGTGCACACACACATACACACACACAGACGTGCACACACACATACGCACACGCGTGCATGCATACACACACACATGCAAGAACACACACACGCACATAAGCACACGCGCGTGCAAACACACACGCGTGCATATACATGCACACACACTCCCTCTCTCTCACTCTCACACACACACATACACAAGCGCGCACACACACAAACACGTGCGTGCACACACACTCATACACGCATGCACACACACTCATACACACGCATGCACACACACGTGCGTCCTTATACACACGCTCACACACACACACACATACAAACACACGTACACACACACACACACACAGGCATACACACACACACAAAAGCACGCGCGAGCGTTTACACAAACACACACGCATGCACGCACTCTCGCACACAAGCACACACATGCGCACCCACTCACACACACACACGTGCGTGCGTACATACTGACACGCGCACGCACGCGCACAAACACTCTCACAGACACACGTGCGCTTGCACACACACGCACACACACAGATTCGCATATACACACGCTCACACACACACACACACGAATACAAACTTACGCACACACACAAATACACACACATACACACACACGTACGCACACTCTCTCACACACACAAACACACATACACATAAACAGACACACACACACACACACACACGTGCACACACACATACACATGCGCACACACACACACACAAAAACACACACACTCGTGTGCACGTACATCCACACACACACACACGAATACACTCGCGTGCGCACACACACACACACATGCAAACACATACACATGCTCGTGCGCTCACACACATGCACACACACACATACACATTCACACAGACACATACACACGCGCACACACAGACACACACACACACACACACACACACACACGTGCGCACACTCTCAAACATATACAAACGCGCGCGCATGCGCACACACACACATACATGCACACACACACAAACACGCACACACACACACACAAGCGCGTACACATACACAGACACGCGCACACACAATCGCACACACACGCACACACACGCGTACGGATACTCTTTCTCTCTCTCTCTCTCTCACACACACACACACATGCGCGTGCGCATATGCTTTCTCTCTCTCTCTCTCTCTCTCTCTCACACACTCACACATACACATACGTGTGCACACACAAACGCGTGCGCACACACACACACACACACAGACACACGCTCGTGTGCACACTCTCTCACACACACACACATACACACACGTGCGCACAAACACATACACACGAGTACGCACACACACAAACACACACGTACGTCCTTAAACACACACACACACACACGCACACACGCGCAACACACACACACACACACACACACTCTCTTTCTCTCTCTCTCTCTCTCTCTCTCACACACACACACACACATGTGCATACGCACACATACACACACACACGCACCTGCGTTAGCAAACACACGCGAGTGCAAAATGCAGACACACACACACGCGCGCCCGCGTGCTCACACACACACATACACACGAGTGCGCACACACAAACACAAACACACACAAGAACACACGCGCACGCATACACAAACACACGCGCACGTATAAACAAAAACACGCGCGCGTGCACACATACAAACACACACACATAAGCACGCGGGAGGGTTTACACAAACACACACGCAAGCACACACTCAAGCACGCACGGGCACACACACTGACACACACACGTGCGCGCGCACACACTGACACACGAACGCATGCACTCACGCATGCACGCACGTGCACACACACTC
>CAWUDS030001142.1:257500-282500 GCA_963859935.3 Lathyrus sativus
TTATTATGGTTATATTTCTCACCCTTCTGCTGTTTTATAATGCTCTACGAGGCATTGCAGATTAGGATGCTGGAGTCCCTTTTGTGAAGTATTCTTCATTCTTTTGAGTCTGCTGCTCTGATATGTAACACCGGGTAGTTAGACTAGTATAGTCATTCTTTTGTGATACATTGCGATGTATCAGTTGATGTGATCGTGTAATCTAACTGATATGATGTATTAATTTGGATTAACTTGTGTGTACGTGGATTAATATTTTGAAAACGATTAAATGATTTGATCTTCCGCTTAATTTTGAAAATGTTACATATATTGTGGAGAAAAATGTGAAAGTGTTTTATTGGTGAAATTATGGCATTCTTCTTTTATACCTTATTATAAAACCTTTTTACTCTGATAATTTGTATGTGCTTAATTGTTTTATATGCATTATTTGGGGTATAGAAGGGGGTGTTACAAAAGTGGTATCAGAGCAGGTCGGTCCGTCCGGCCAAGTTGTTAGAGTGTTTTTCCTGTGTGTTATTGATATGCGTGTGTTGCATTATCAATATTGGTTGTTCTTACGTGGTTCTGTTGTTGGAATGAGTAAGATGGTTGCAGGAAGGAACGACGAAGCGATTGCGGAGGCATTGACAAGATTGGCGGGGGCAATTGGGCAGAATCCTCCGGCCAATGTGAATGTGAGGAATCATGCTGATGATGGATTCCGTGCTTTAGGGAAATTCCAAAAGAATAACCCTCCGGTCTTCAAGGGAACTCATGAACCGGACAAGGCATAAATTTGGTTGAAAGCTGTGGAAAAGATTTTTCGAGTTATGAATTGCTCGGATGCACAGAAGGTGCAGTTTGGGACTCATATGCTCGAAGAAGAAGCTGAAGATTGGTGGGGTAATACTCGCCAAAGATTTGAGGAAGATGATATTGTGATTACGTGGAATTTGTTTAGAGAAACTTTTCTGGAGAAGTATTTTCCAGAGGATGTGCGGGGGAAGAAAGAGATCGAATTTCTTGAGTTGAAGCAAGGTAATTCGACGGTTGCTGAGTATGCGGCGAAGTTTGAGGAGTTGATCAAATTTTGTCCTCAATATAATACTGGTAATGCTGAGAGGTCTAAGTGCCTCAAGTTTGTGAACGGTTTGAGACCCGAGATTAGACAAGCTATTGGGTACCAGGAAATCAGACAGTTTTCTGAGTTGGTGAACAAGAGCAGAATTTATGACGAAGACAGTAGGGCTAGGTCCAACCACTACAAGAGTCTAAGTGACAAGAAAGGAAAGGGACAATTCAGAGGAAAACCTTACGTAACTCCTGCTGATAAGGGGAAACAAAAGGTTGGTTTTGGCAAGAAGCCAAGTGGGGGAGTTTCTACCTCAGTTAGATGTTATAGGTGTGGTGAAGAGGGACACCGTGCTTCGGAATGCAAAAGTGTTGAGAAGGCGTGTTTTAAGTGTGGCAAGCCAGGCCACAAGGCTCTGGAATGCAGAAGTGGTGCGGGTGTGACTTGCTACAATTGTGGTGAGCAAGGACACATTAGTACCAAGTGTGATAAGCCGAAGAAGAATCAAGGGAGCGGAAAAGTGTTCGCTCTATCTGGATCTGAGACTGCTAGTGACGATCGCTTGATCAGAGGTACGTGTTTTATTAATGGTATACCTTTAATCGTTATAATTGATACCGGAGCTACGCATTCTTTTATTTCTTTGGATTGTGTTAGGAGGTTGAATCTTGAGTTGTCTGTGATTGGTGGCGGTATGGTTATTGATACTCCTGCTATGGGTTCGGTAACTACACCGTATGTTTGCTTGAATTGCCCGTTGAGTATTTTTCGGTAGAGATTTTGGGATTGATTTAGTGTGTCTTCATTTAGATCAACTGGATGTCATTCTTGGAATGAATTGGTTAAAATTCAATCGTGTGTATATTAACTGTTTTGACAAAACGATTATTTTTTCCGACTCGGATGTTGAAAGGGAATTGTTTATGACGAGGAAACAAGTGAAGGAATCGGTACAAGATGGGGCTAAGGTATTTATGCTTATGGCAACTTTGAGGACTAGTGAAAGTGAAGAGATTGATGCTTTGCCCATTGTTAGAGATTTTCCGGAAGTATTCCTTGAAGAGATAAATGATTTACCGCCGGAGCGAGAAGTGGAGTTTTCGATAGATTTGATTCCTGGTACTAGTCCGATATCGATGGCTCCATATCGTATGTCGGCCTCGGAGTTAAAAGAGTTGAAGAGTCAACTTGAGGATTTGCTTGAAAGGAGATTTATTCGCCCGAGCGTGTCACCGTGGGGTGCACCGGTGTTGTTGGTTAAGAAGAAAGAGGGTTCTATGAGGCTCTGTGTGGATTACAGACAGTTGAACAAGGTGACTATTAAGAATAAGTATCCACTTCCAAGGATTGATGATCTGATGGATCAGTTGGTTGGTGCAAGCGTGTTCAGCAAGATTGATTTGAGATCTGGGTATCATCAGATCCGTGTGAAAGCTGAGGATATTCAGAAGACGGCCTTTCGGACGAGGTATGGACACTATGAGTATTCCGTGATGCCATTTGGTGTGACTAATGCACCAGGTGTATTTATGGAGTACATGAATAGGATTTTCCATCCTTATTTGGATAAGTTTGTGGTGGTGTTTATCGACGACATCTTAGTTTATTCGAAGAGCGAAGGAGAGCATGCCGAGCATCTGAAGATTGTGTTATCTGTGCTGAGAGGGAAGCAATTGTTCGCGAAGCTTTCTAAGTGTGAATTTTGGTTGAAGGAAGTTAGTTTCCTTGGTCATGTGATTTCTAGTAGTGGTATTGCGGTCGATTCGTCGAAGGTTGAAGCGGTGTCGCAATGGGAGACTCCGAAGTCAGTTTTTGAGATCAGAAGTTTTCTTGGTTTAGTCGGTTATTATCGGAAGTTTATTGAAGGATTTGCTAAGTTATCGTTGTCGTTGACACAGTTGACTAGGAAAGGTCAAGCCTTTGTTTGGGACGCCAAGTGTGAAGCGAGTTTTCAAGAACTTAAGCGAAGGTTGACGAAAGCTCCTGTTTTGATTCTGCCAAATCCAGAAGAACCATTCGTTGTGTATTGTGATGCTTCTTTGATGGGTTTAGGAGGTGTGTTGATGCAGAATAACCAAGTTGTAGCTTATGCTTCGAGGCAACTCAAAGTGCATGAGAAGAATTATCCGACGCATGACTTAGAGTTGGCCGCCGTTGTGTTCGTGTTGAAACTTTGGAGGCATTATTTATTTGGCGCAAGATTTGAAGTGTTTAGTGACCACAAGAGTTTGAGATATCTTTTTGATCAAAAGGAATTGAATGCAAGACAAAGAAGATGGCTTGAACTTTTGAAGGATTATGATTTTGGCTTGAATTACCATCCGGGTAAAGCGAATGTGGTAGCGGATGCGTTGAGTCGGAAATCGTTACACATGTCAATGATGATGGTGAAAGAGTTGGAATTGATTGAGCAATTTCGGGATTTGAGTTTGGTATGTGAGAGAACTTCTTTTGGATTTAAGTTGGGTATGTTAAAGCTTACAAGTGGTATTTTGGATGAAATTCGAGAAGGACAGAAATCGGATTTGAGCTTAGCTGATCGGTTGACTTTAATCAACCAAGGCCAAGGTGGTGATTTTCGGATTGATGAGAATGGTATTATGAGATGTCGGGATCGAGTTTGTGTTCCGAACATGGTTGAGCTTAAGAAGAGCATCCTTGAGGAAGGACATCGTAGCAGATTGAGTATTCATCCGGGTGCTACTAAGATGTATCAGGATTTGAGAAAAGTATTTTGGTGGCCTAGTATGAAGAAGGATATCGCGGAATTTGTATATTCTTGTTTGACTTGCCAGAAGTCAAAGATTAAGCATCAGAAGCCATCGGGTTTGATGAAGCCGTTGTTTATTCCTGAGTGGAAATGGGATAGTATCTCCATGGATTTTGTATCGGGTTTGCCGAGGACGCCGAGTAATTTTGAGGCTATTTGGGTTATCGTGGATAGGTTGACTAAATCTGCTCACTTTATCCCTATGCGTATGGATTACCCGTTGGAGAAGTTGGCTAAGTTGTATATTGAGAGGATTGTGTGTCTGCATGGTATTCCGTTAAGTATTGTTTCGGATAGAGATCCACGGTTTACTTCGAGATTTTGGGAGAGCCTGCAGAGTGTTTTGGGTACTAAGTTGTGTTTGAGTTCAGCGTATCATCCTCAGACTGATGGTCAGACGGAGAGGACGATTCAGTCGCTTGAAGATCTTTTGAGAGCTTGTGTATTGGAAAAAGGAGGAGCTTGGGATAGCTACTTGCCTTTGATTGAGTTTACCTACAACAACAGTTTCCATTCGAGTATTGGTATGGCACCATTTGAGGCGTTGTATGGTAGGCGGTATAGGACACCATTGTGTTGGTTCGAGTCCGGAGAGAGTTCTGTTGTTGGACCCGAGTTAGTTCAACAGACTACTGATAAGATCAAGATGATTCAAGAGAAGATGAGAATTACTCAGAGTCGTCAGAAGAGTTATTATGACAAGAGAAGGAAGGCACTTGAATTTCAAGAGAGAGATCATGTGTTTCTTCGAGTCACTCCGACGACGGGTGTTGGTAGGGCACTGAAGTCGCGCAAGTTGTCGCCGCGTTTCATTGGTCCTTATCAGATTTTGCAAAGGATAGGAGAAGTGGCCTATCGTGTGGCTTTACCACCGTCGCTTGCTAATCTTCATGACGTATTCCATGTATCTCAGTTGAGGAAATACATTGCGGATATGTCTCATGTAGTCCAAATAGATGATGTGCAGGTGAGAGATAACCTGACTGTTGAGACATCACCTATGCGGATTGAGGATCGGAAATTGAAACAGCTTCGAGGTAAAGAGATTGCTTTAGTGAAGGTCGCTTGGGGAGGACCGGCTGGTGGAAATGTTACTTGGGAGCTTGAGAGTCGGATGAAGAAGTCTTATCCAGAACTGTTTGAATCAGGTAACATTTTCGAGGACGAAAATTCCTAAGTGGGGGAGAATTGTAACAGCCCAAATTTCATTAAATAATTAATTGTAGTAATTAATTGATTTAGTGGGATTTTATGTTAATATTAGAATTAATTTTTATTAATTGGAATTAATAGAGGATTGAAAGGAAATTGGAAGGAAAGAAAATAAAAGGAATATATATATAAGTGAGGAAGAAAAGAAAAGAAAGTTAGAAACATTTGGAGAGAAAGAGGAAAGAAAGAAGGAAGAAGAGAAAGAGAGGAGAAGAAGAGGAAAAGTGGAAATCATCAAGAACCAACATCAAAGCTCCGATTAATCGAGGTAAGGGTGAGAAATGTTTCTATTTAATCATTGCATGATGTTATGTATGTTGGGTTGGGGTTTTGGTAGAGTTTCCATCACTTTCCAATTAGGGCAAATGTTGGATTAATCGGTAGATTGATGATTTAATCGGTTGGAACTGAGTAATAACGCCGTAGAATAGTCGGGTAACATGTATTGATGCTGTTTATACTGATTTGGATGTGTAAGAGAGGGTTGATGATGGATTGGTGAAGGAGGAACAGAGAGTGAATCTGTTCTGCGCAGGTTCGCTGGCTCTCGCCAGGCGAGCGAAGGCGAAGCTTCGCCAGGCGAAGCCTAGCGAATGCTGGCGAGTAATTATGATTAAGTCCCAGTGGACTTCGCTGGCGAGTTCGCCAAGCGAAGTTGGATAGGGAAGGTTCGCCCAGCGAAGGTGCTGGCGAATGGTGGCGAATGAAGTCAGTAGCTACTGACTTGGGCTCGCTGGGAAGTCTCGCCAGGCGAAGCCTAGCGAGTGTTCGCTGAGAGAGTTCGCCAGGCGAAGGCCAGGCGAAGGTTCGCTGCGAGGGTTCGCCAGGCGAATGAAGGCGAATGTGACAACATTTTTCTTTTGCTGTGTTGCTCATGTGGTGATTGTTTGATTGATTCACATAGGTTAATACCTCTATGATATGATATAGATATGATCTATTGTGATGATGTGTACTGTGGGTAGCCTTCGGGCGTGAATCCTAGTTGATGTGCGATGCGTATTAATTATGATAAATAGAAATACATGTGAATACAATGATGAATGTATGTGTATTGTCCAATAAACTTGCGAATGCTTAATGGGTATACAATTATGTAATGAGTATGCATGAGAACATTTTGAATATCTGTGCATAACTTATAATTGTATGATTGGTATTGCAATGTGAATACCTTGATTGTTGTGATAATTAGAGATACATGGGAATACAATGAGGAATGTATGTGTATCGTTTAATGAATTGTGAGTGCATATATGTATGTGATTGTTGTGTGAATGCATGGGAACATATGTGATATGTGTGCATTGTTGTTGAATATGATGATGTGTGAAATGAATACATTGATAAATATTTGATATATGTTGTATGTGCAATCATGATGAAATTCTCGAAGGGGTGAATTATTCGAATGCATGGGATTAAGACGCGGGAACGGTCTTAAGTGCATTTATTGTGATTGGTTGATTGTACATGCATCATTCAGTCAAGAGGCAATGTCTGTTTGTTTCGTGGAAACTAGTGGCTTGTCCCAAACCTAGAAGGGTGGGTTTGAAGCCTAGGGGACGGGCTTGGTTGTTATCGGTCTAGAAGGGTGGACCCGGTTTAAAGTAAAAACCGAAAAATGATAACGAGTTATCGGTCTAGAAGGGTGGACCCGGTTTAGAGTGAATACCGAAAAAGATAACGAGAGTCGGTACCGCATAGCATTGAGTTGCATTGAATATGTTGAGTCACATTGCATAATATTGTTGTGGTACAAATGTGCTTGTGAATGATTGTGAAGTCAAGCATGAAGGGATGTGCTTGTGGATGTTCATAATGTTGATATATGTGAACGTGATATGATTATGATTATGAGAATGAAGTGTGGTGAGAAATATGAATATGTGTTATATGATACCTATATATACGTAATCTTATGCCTTGATTATTATGGTTATATTTCTCATCCTTCTGCTGTTTTATAATGCTCTACAAGGCATTGCAGATTAGGATGCTGGAGTCCCTTTTGTGAAGTATTCTTCATTCTTTTGAGCCTGTTTTATAATGCTCTACACACACACACACACACACACACACACACACTCATACACACATGCATAAACACGTACGCGCACACACACGCAAAAACACACGCGTGCGTGTGTTCACGCATGCAAGAACGCACGCACGCGCACACGCACACACACGTGGGTGCACACACGCGCGCACGCACAAACACACACGTGCGCGCATGCACACATACACATGCACGCATACACACACACATGCGCATACACACACACGCGTGCGCATACTCTCTCTCTCTCTCTCTCTCTCTCTCACACACACACACACACACATACACATGCGCACACACACTCACATACGCACGCATGCACACACACTCATACACACACGTGCACACACACGCACAAACACACGCACGCGCGCACACACACGCATGTGCGTGCACACACGCATGTGCGTGCACACACGCATGTGCGTGCACACACGCGCGCATGCACAAACATACACGTGCGTGCAAGCACACATACACATGCACGCATACACACACACATGCGCATACACATACACGCGCGCGCGTGCACGCACTCTCTCTCTCTCTCTCACACACACACGTTCCCGCACACACACACACACATACACACGAGTGCGCACACACACACACACACTCACAAACACACAAAAGAACACACGCGTGCGCGCATATACACACATACACATGTGCGTGCGCGCATACTAACACACACACACACGCACACAAGCACACGGGAGCGTATACACTTACACACACGCACGCACACACGCGCTCACACACTCGTGCGCGCGAACTTACATACATACACACGCACGCACGCACGCATGCACACACATTCACACATTCACACACACACGCAAATACACATGCACACACATACACACACACACACACAAACACACGCGTGCGCACCCTCTCAAACAAACACATAGGCGCACGTGCGCACACACACATACATACACACGTACACACACAAACACACACACACAGGCGCACGTGCACATATGTACACGCACATACACACATGCATACACACACACACACGCGTGCGCATACACACAAATGCGTGCGCGCGTACACACACACACACACAAACACGCTCACGGGCACTCATGCGCTCGTGCCCCCACTCTCTCTCTCTCTTACACACACACACACACACAAATACACGCGCGCGTGCGGAAATACACACAGGCGCGTGCCCACAAACACATACACATGCGTACGCGCACAATAACACACACACGCAACACACGCGCGCTCGTGCGCACCCTCTGTCTCTCTCACATACACACACATGGGCACACACACACACACACAAACACAAAAACTCACGTGCGCACACACACACACACACACACACACGTGCACACACACACACACACACGAACACACGTGTGCGCAAACACACGCACGTGCACGCATATATACACGTGCGCGTGCGCTCACCCACACACACACACGCACAAACGCACGCACGCATACATACACATTCACATAGACACACACACACACACGCACACACACAAACACACACACACACGCGTGCACACCCTCTCAAACACACACAAACGCGCGCGCGTGCGCACCCACACACACACACACACACACACGCACGCACGCGTAAGCACACACAAACACACACGCGTGCACACACACACACACACACACACACACGCTTGTGCGCATCCTCTGTCTCTCTCACACACACACACACAAACACACACGTGCGTGCGCACACACACAAGCACGTACATGCATGCACACACACACACACACGTGCGTGTGCACGCTCTAAAACACAAACATGCGCGCACGTGCCCATAAACACATACATACACACGTACACACACGCACGAACACACACACACACACACGTGCACATACGCGCCCACACAAACACACACACATGCACACACACACACGTGCGCATACTCTCTCTCTCTCTCACACACACACACACACATGTGCGCACACACACACAAATGTGGGTGCACACACACACACACACACACACACACGCACACGCTCACACTCACACGCTCTTGCCCACTATCTCTCTCTCTCATACACACAAACAGGCGCGCATGCGCATACACGAACACGCGCATGCCCGCAGACACACACATGCGTATGCACACACACGCGCGCGTTAGCAAACACACGCGCATGCAAGTATGTACACGGAAAAAAACATGCGCGCGCGTGCTCACACCCTCACAAACACACGTGCCCGCTCACACACACACGAACACATACACACGTGTGCGAATACACACACGCATGCGCGCGTGCACACACACTCTCTCTCTCACACACACACACATACACATGCGCGCACAGACACACACGTGCACACACACACATTCACACACGCAAGCACGCACACACACTCATACACACACATGCACACACAGGTGCGCGCACACACGCACAAACACACTCGTGCGTGCGTTCATGCACGCAAGAACGCACGCACGCGCACACGCACACGTGGGTGCACACACGCGCGCACGCACAATCACACACGTGCGCGCAAGCACACATACACATGCACACATACACATACACACATGCGCATACACACACACACGCGTGCGCACACTCTATCTCTCTCTCTCTCACACACACACACACTCACACACGCACACACGCTCATACACACACATGCACACACACACACACGCACAAACACACGCGTGCGTGCGTTCACGCACGCAAGAACGCACGCAAGCACACGTGCGTGCACACACGCGCGCATGCACAAACACACACGTGCGCGCAAGCACACATACACATGCACGCACACACACACACATGCGCATACACATACACGCGCGCGCGTGCGCGCACTCTCTCTCTCTCTCTCACACACACACGTACCCGCGCACATACACACACACACTTGTGCGCACACACACATACACACGGGTGCGCACATACACACACACAAACACACAAAAGAACACACGCGTGCGCGCATACATACACACACACACTCACACACACGTGCGTGCGCGCATACAAACACACACACACACACGCACACAAGCACGTGGGAGCGTATACACATACACACACGCACGCACGCACGCGCACACGCACTCGTGCGCGCGAACTCACCTACATACGCACGCACGCACGCATGCGTGCACATACATTCACACATTCACACACACACACACACGCAAACACACACGCACGCACACATACACACACACAAACACACGCGTGCGCACCCTCTCAAACAAACACATGCGCGCGCGTGCGCACACATACACAGATACACATGGACACACACACACACGCACGTGCACATACGTACACGCACATACACACACGCATACACACACACACACACACACACGTGCGCATACACACAGATGCGTACGCACACACACACACACAAATGCATGCGCGCACACACACACACACACACACGCGCACGCGCACTCACGCGCTCGTGCCCCCACTATCTCTCCCACACACAAACACACATACACGCGCGCGTGCGCAAATACACACAGACGCGTGTCCACAAACACATACACATGCGTACGCGCACACACACACACACACACGTGTGCACAGACACACACGCACACACGCGCTCACACGCAACACACACGCGCTCGTGCGCACCCTCTGTCTCTCTCACACACACACACACGCACACACACACGCACGCGTAAGCACACACAAACACACACGCGTGCACACACACACACACGCACACACACGCTTATGCGCATCCTCTGTCTCTCTCACACACACACACACAAACACACACGTGCGTGCGCACACACACAAGCACGTACATGCATGCACACACACACGTGCGTGTGCACGCTCTAAAACACAAACATGCGCGCACGTGCCCATAAACACATACATACACACGTACACACACGCACGAACACACACACACACACACGTGCACATACGCGCCCACACAAACACACACACATGCACACACACACACACACGTGCGCATACTCTCTCTCTCTCTCTCACACACACACACACACACACACACCTGTGCGCACACACACACAAATGTGGGTGCACACACACACACACACACACACACACACTCACACGCTCACACTCACACGCTCTTGCCCACTATCTCTCTCTCTCATACACACAAACACGCGCGCATGCGCATACACGAACACGCGCATGCCCGCAGACACACACATGTGTATGCACACACACACGCGCGTTAGCAAACACACGCGCATGCAAATATGTACACGGAAAAAAAACATGCGCGCGCGCGTGCTCACACCCTCACAAACACACGTGCCCGCTCACACACACACACGAACACATACACACGTGTGCGAATAAACACACGCATGCGCGCGTGCACACACACTCTCTCTCTCTCTCTCACACACACACACACACATACACATGCGCGCACAGACACACACGTGCACACACACACATTCACACACGCACGCACGCACACACACTCATACACACACATGCACACACAGGTGCGCGCACACACGCACAAACACACTCGTGCGTGCGTTCATGTACGCAAGAACGCACGCACGCGCACACGCACACGTGGGTGCACACACGCGCACACGCACAATCACACACGTGCGCGCAAGCACACATACACATGCACGCATACACATACACACATGCGCATACACACACACACGCGTGCGCACACTCTATCTCTCTCTCTCTCTCTCACACACACACACACACTCACACACGCACACACGCTCATACACACACATGCACACACACACACACGCACAAACACACGCGTGCGTGCGTTCACGCACGCAAGAACGCACGCAAGCACACGTGCGTGCACACACGTGCGCATGCACAAACACACACGTGCGCGCAAGCACACATACACATGCACGCACACACACACACATGCGCATACACATACACGCGCGCGCGTGCGCGCACTCTCTCTCTCTCACACACACACACGTACCCGCGCACATACACACACACACACTTGTGCGCACACACACATACACACGAGTGCGCACATACACACACACAAACACACAAAAGAACACACGCGTGCGCGCATACATACACACACACACTCACACACACGTGCGTGCGCGCATACAAACACACACACACACACGCACACAAGCACGTGGGAGCGTATACACATACACACACGCACGCACGCACGCGCACATGCACTCGTGCGCGCGAACTCACCTACATACGCACGCACGCACGCATGCGTGCACACACATTCACACATTCACACACACACACACGCAAACACACACGCACGCACACATACACACACACACAAACACACGCGTGCGCACCCTCTCAAACAAACACATGCGCGCGCGTGCGCGCACATACACAGATACACACGGACACACACACACACACACGCACGTGCACATACGTACACGCACATACACACACGCATACACATACACACACACACACACGTGCGCATACACACAGATGCGTACGCACACACACACACACACAAATGCATGCGC
Organism: Lathyrus sativus; assembly: GCA_963859935.3. Lineage (NCBI taxonomy): Eukaryota > Viridiplantae > Streptophyta > Magnoliopsida > Fabales > Fabaceae > Lathyrus > Lathyrus sativus. Next base: position 270,103 of record CAWUDS030001142.1, read on the forward strand.
GCGCGCACACACACACACACGCGCGCACGCGCACTCACGCGCTCGTGCCCCCACTATCTCTCCCACACACAAACACACATACACGCGCGCGTGCGCAAATACACACAGACGCGTGTCCACAAACACATACACATGCGTACGCGCGCACACACACACACACACACGTGTGCACAGACACACACGCACACACGCGCTCACACGCACGCGTACGCACACACAAACACACACACACACACACACACACGCACACACACGCAACACACACGCGCTCGTGCGCACCCTCTGTCTCTCTCACACACACACACATGCGCGCACACACACACAAACACAAAAACTCTCGCGCACACACACACACACACGTGCGCGCACACACACACGAACACACGTGTGCGCAAACACACACACGTGCAAGCATATACACGCGCGCGTGCGCTCACACACACATACACGCACACACGCATGCACGCACACATACACATTCACATAGATACACACACGCGCACACACACACACACGCGCGCGTGCGCACCCTCTCAAACACACACAATAGCACGCGTGCGCACACACACACAAACGCGTGTGTGTGCGCACACACACACACGCACACAAGCACACACGCACGTGCTCGTGCACACACACTCTCTCTCACACACACACGCGTGCGCACAAACACATACACACGAGTACGCGCATACACAAACACACACGCGTGTCCACACACACACACACACACACGTACACACGCGCAACACACACACACACACACACACTCTCTCTCTCTCTCTCTCTCTCTCTCTCACACACACACGTGCGTACGCACACATACACACACACACGTACACACACAGGCACCCGCGTTAGCAAACACACGCGCGTGCAAATATGCACACACAACACACATGCGCGCACATACACATGCACGCACATACACACACGCATGCACACACACACGCGTGCGCATACTATCTCTCTCTCTCACACACACACACACAAACACATGTGCACACACACACACACACACGCACACACGCGCACACTCACACGCTCGTGCCCACACTCTCTCTCTCTCTCTCACACACACACATACACGCGCGCGTGCGCGAACACGCACACACTCACACACACGCTCGTGCGCACCCTCTGTCTCTCACACACAAACACACACGTGCGTGCGCACAGACACACGTACGCGCACACACACACACACACACGCGCGCGCGCTTGTGCACCCTTTAAAACACACACATGCGCGCGCGTGCCCATAAACACATACATACACACGTACACACACGCACGAACACACACACACACACACACACACACGTGCACATATGCACCCGCGCAAACACACACGCATGCACACATACACGCGTGCACATACTCTCTCTCTCTCTCTCACACACACACATGAGACAGCCTATGTCCCATTAGTGGAATTCTAATGAAACCTTATAAAAATACAGAAAAATTTGAAATTTTTAAAGGACAATACTTAATTATTTAAAAACATACTGTTTCACATACATATGCTTCAAATATATTTTACAGAGTTTGACACCGTTAAGACTAGCGGCCTTGCCACATAGATAAAACATAAAATAAAAGTACAGAAAGGAAACCAAAAAGAAAGCATACCAAAAGGGACCTCCTAAGTCCAACAAGACTGACACTTATACTGACTGTAGTAGTAGGGATGTGATTAGCGTTTGACAAAACACTAACAGCTCCCAATCTAGATGTTATAGTAACACATCTCCACGTCACTTCATATCCTTTCCTTCTGAGTTGTCGGGAAGTACGCAAGATTCGAGCTCATCGTCTGATCGTCATAAAATAATCCAAAATGCAAAACAAAAATGACACAGGGCTAAGATTCATGTACAAGTTTAAAAGTGGGAATGAATGTGTAAAATAATAATATATATGGAAACCATATTTATACAAACAAGCGTATCTTATACCCACAATTACATATACTTTATTTATTCTAATGCATCCCTGAACTATATGCTGACTCAGGCCACTAAACGCTGTCAATGATATCTATCCCATTTACCAAGATCAGATATCACTAGACCACATGCCACCAACGTACTCCCAATTACCAAGAGCTACGCCACCTAACTTCACATGGAGCCTAGGTGTTATAAGTCGATCGTCCCTGAGAATTCAGGCCAAGAACCTTGTCTTGCCTAGCATGCATAGATAATAATCCCCGTCGGGATTGCAGGCGACTGATCAACCTCGTGCGTCCCATACCGCACGGCGGTGGACTTACACATTCCTTAATGCAAGTCTATATGATCACTCACTCATCTTGTGGCAACTCTTAGCCATAAGTATTAAGTTAATAATGGGGAATTATCGTATCAACTTTTCAAGTTATACTTATTATCTAGATACTTAGGTTGAGTACCAAATCCATCCAATGTCTTGCCATATTTGATCTTTGTCCTTACATAATAAGTTCAGTTTGTATAATGGGTAATTGTATGGTTAACTTCCCAGGTAAGAGAGGTGGACTGTAAACGGCATAGTCGACCAAGTCTTTCCTTAGCCAGAACCCAACCAAATATAACTACTCATTGTATCCAACTTTCCTTATGTTAATGGGGATCAATTACTTAATATCTAGCAATGTTTTTCTCTCATTAACCGATTATTTCCTTAATCTATCAATCACAATCATTCAAGTATAAATAAAATAAACAATTATAAAATTAACCGAATAATGCAAGCACAATACAATACCAAATTGTCAAAGATTATTCCTATGATAATTAATTAAGGCCGGCGTAACCTCGCCTAGTGATTTGTGAAAATCATTATTTGAGAATAGGCTCTCCTTAATTATTTATCGCTAGTAGGGCTTAGGTCACCACTACACACATATATATTAAGTTATTTTACGCTAACCGTCCCAATCGTATACGAAATCTTGCCCCCACCTTTTGTTGAGTGTTGTTGAAAGTCCACAAGTGTTGTCTTCGATCTTTGCCAAGAACCTAATTTACGATAACCGTTGGATTGTACGAAATTTATGAAATAATTAGAATATAATTTATGGTTAATTGAACATAATCCCGTTATAACTTGAAATATTTATTTATTTAAATATATCATAATAACCTCCAAAATAATTATTAAATTCAAATATAAATTATATTATACCTCCTTTTGAATTTGTTTGTTTTAGAAAATTGTCAAGAGTATATTTCTAATAACATTTAAATTATAATAAAATTTGGGCATTATAACGACTTAAAATGGTAAAATTTATTTTGGACTTTATAAGTTCAATATATCGACGTCTGAACGGAATTTGCATAGAAAATTTAAAATAACCTTTATATAAATAACATAATTAAAATAATATAATTAAAATAAAATGGACATTATAACGGCTTACCGATTACTTATGAAAATGATTTGGGCAGAACTTTGACGTATAAAACTCCCTTGAAACTTTAGAAGAACTTTTACCACAAAATACTCTAAAGGTTACGAACCGATATCGTGGGAACTTCGATAACTAAAACTAATATTGCTATATGAAGAAATTAGAGAAGGAAAGAAGTAAAGAAGTAAGAAAGATGATTTGTGAATGAATGAATGAAAATGGGGTGGAAGAGACCCCTATTTATACTAGTTGTAAAATATTAAAATAACATAATTTATCATCTTTTGCCCATACCTTCCAACTTTTCAACTCTTGCTAGTAAATATGTCTCTATCAAATATTTACTAATCTTTCATCAATAGTGCTTTAGGTGTTCTAGTATGACTTTGTGAAAATAATTTATGACAAAGGTATGGGAGCTTGATTTCATGACATAATATTATGTAGGATATTAATAGAAAATGAGATATATATTTCTTTTATAAAAAGTAAAATGTTAATAATATTAATAATAATAAAAATAGTAAAAAGGATAGTTATTTGATATTTTTATTGTCTTAAGATTATTTTATTTATTAATTGGTTTATAGAGTAAAATGATAATATTCAAATAAAATAAAATCAATTAATAATAACAAAACAAGAACAACAATAATGATAATAATAATATGAATAATTAATTAACTTAAAGTTAAGGGTTTTAAGTACCAATTTAAATTTCAAAGTTTAGTTTATAAAATGAAACGATGATATTCAAATTGAAGAATAAAAGTAATAAATATAAAAAGTAATTAATTAATAAATTAATTATTATAAGTGTTAGTTTCAACATTTAATTTTTAATAACTAGCATTGTTAAAATCTCAAATCTAACTAGATATATTATTTAGTGTATGGAAAAATTAGGATGTTACATTACCACCCCCCTTAAAAGAAATTTCGTCCTCGAAATTTAGCGTACCTAAAACATATGTGGATACTTCTGACGCATGTCTTCTTCTCTTTCCCAAGTAGAATCACCAGTTACATCATCCCACACGACTCTAACCAATGGTATTTGCTTTCCACGAAGTTCTTTAATACGATGATCTAAGATCTTGACAGGTATAGCCTCATATTCCAAATTATCTCTAAGTTCCACAGTTTCAGGCTCAATGACATGTGAAGGGTCCGGATAATACTTCCTCAGTTGTGATACATGAAATACATCATGAAGATTAGACAAGTTTGGCGGCAAAGCAATGTGATACGCTACAGGTCCAATCCGCCGTAGAATTTGAAAAGGCCCGATAAACCTTGGTGTTAACTTCCTAGTTTTGATTGCTCGTGCAATTCCCGCCCTAGGAGTTACCCTAATGAACACGTGATCTCCTGCCTCGAACTCCAAAGGTCTTCTCCTCTTATCATTATAACTCTTTTGACGGTCCTGTGCTGCCTTCATTTTTTCTCTAATAAGTTTAACCTGATCTGTCGTTTGTTGCACGAATTCTGAACCCAATATTTTATTTTCTCCAACCTCATACCAACATAAAGGTGTACGACACTTTCTTCCGTATAATGCTTCATATGGAGCCATGCCGATACTTGAGTGAAAACTATTGTTGTAAGTAAACTCAATCAATGGTAAGAACTCGTCCCAACTTCCTTTGTGTTCAAGAGCACAAGCTCTCAACAAATCCTCTAACGATTGAATCGTCCTCTCAGACTGGCCATCCGTTTGGGGATGATAAGCTGAACTTAACCTCAGTTTTGTTCCTAACTCTAAATGCAACTGATGCCAAAAATTTGATGTGAATCTGGGATCTCTATCACTGACTATACTTGAAGGTATTCCATGCAATCTAACAATCTCCTTTACATATACCTGAGCTAGTCTCTCTAATTTAAACGTCTGGTTGATGGGAATGAAATGTGCACTCTTTGTCAACCTATCAATGATCACCCAAATTGCATCATGTTGTTTCTGAGTCTTAGGCAAAGCGGTTACAAAATCCATGGCTATTCCGTCCCACTTCCACTCTGGAATATCTAAAGGTTGTAGCAATCCGGCTGGCTTCTGATGTTCAATCTTTGCCTTCTGACATACCAAGCAACTTTGAACATATTCTGCTATATGTCTCTTCATTCCAACCCACCAAAACATTTTCTTCAAGTCTTGATACATCTTTGTGGCTCCTGGATGAAAACTCAACTTACTTTTGTGGCCCTCTTCCAAAATCAACTTTTGAATATCCTGATTTTGAGGTACACACAACCTTTCTTTAAACCTTAGGATTCCATCACTCCTTATGTTAAACTCTCCATTTTGACCATTTCTTATATTTTCCTTTATGCTCACTAGACGGTCATCAAGTTGTTGTTCATCTTTGATCCATTTCAGAAATTCATTAGACACGACAATAGCGCCTATGAATATACTTCCTTCATTGTGATGTACTCCTAAGTTTAAATCCACGAATTTGTCAATCAACTCTTCTTCCTTCAACATCATTGCAGATACATGAAGTTTCTTTCGACTCAAAGCGTCTGCTACAACATTGGCCTTTCCGGGATGATATTGCAACTCAAAATCATAGTCCTTCAAGAATTCCATCCAGCGCCTTTGTCTCATGTTTAAATCTTTCTGATCAAATAAATGCTTCAGGCTTTTGTGATCACTTAACACAGTGAACTTTGATCCATAAAGATAATGCCTCCAAATCTTTAAGGCAAACACAATTGCCGCTAACTCTAGGTCGTGAGTTGGGTAGTTCCTCTCATGCACCTTCAATTGTCTTGATGCATAAGCTATCACTTTCCTTTCTTGCATCAACACACACCCAAGACCTTGATATGACGCATCACAATACACATCAAAATTTCCTAATGGGTCTGGTAAGATGAGTATTGGTGATGAAGTCAATCTTTCCTTTAGCTTCTGAAAACTTTCTTCACACTCTTTAGTCCATTCAAAGTTTTTACCTTTCCTCGTTAACTGAGTCATGGGCAAAGCGATCTTTGAAAATCCTTCAATGAACCTCCGATAATATCCAGCTAGTCCAAGAAAACTTCGAATCTCGCCAACATTCTTTGGACTCTCCCACTTTGTTATTGCTTCGACTTTACTTGGGTCTACTGCAATACCTTCTTTACTAATTACATGACCAAGAAATTGTACCTCCTTCAACCAAAATTCACATTTCGAGAATTTCGCGTACAATTGAAGGTCCTTTAATATCTGTAGCACAATTCTCAAATGTTCTCTGTGCTCTACCTCATTCTTGGAATAAATCAGAATGTCATCAATGAAAACTACAACAAATTGATCTAAGTATGACCTAAAGATCCTATTCATGTAATCCATGAATACTGCTGGAGCATTAGTCAAACCAAATGGCATAACTAAGTACTCATAGTGTCCATAACGGGATCTAAAAGCTGTTTTTGGAATATCATCTTCCTTCACCCTGATCTGATGATATCCAGACTTCAAGTCAATCTTTGAGAATACTGATGCTCCTTTTAACTGATCCATCAAGTCGTCGATTCTAGGCAAAGGATACTTGTTTTTCACAGTGGCTTTATTGAGTTGTCTGTAATCCACACAAAGTCTAGAAGAACCATCCTTCTTCTTCACAAACAAGATTGGAGCTCCCCATGGCGATACACTTGGTCTAATAAATTCTTTCTCTAACATCTCGTCTAATTGTTTCTTTAACTCCGCAAGCTCTGAGGGTGACATTCGATAAGGAGATATAGAAATTGGTCCAGTTCCTGGAACCAAGTCTATAGAAAATTCCACTTCCCTAACCGGTGGTAAACCTGGAACTTCTTCTGGAAAGACTTCCGGGAATTCACAGACTACGGGAAAATTTTCCACACTAGGGGTTTCTCCTACTGACATGGAGAATAGCATCATAAAACTTTGAGTGAGGGTTTCAGCTTTGCTGATTTCTCCACTATCTTCTCCAAATGTAAAAATTTTCTCCTTGCATCTCAAGTTGACATCGTTGGCTGATAACCAATCCATTCCTAAGATGACATCTAGGTCTTGTAGCGGGAGTACCACAAGATCTACTAAGAATCTTCTATTTTCTAAGATTATTGGACAGTCTACACAGACTGAATAAGTTACCATTCTTTCTCCCGAGGGAGTTGTGATAGTCAACTTATAATCGTGATCAACAATTTCGAATCCCAAAAATTCAGCACAAGAGGTAGATATAAAAGAATGTGTAGCTCCTGAATCGAATAAAACTGATACCAACTTATCTCCAATTAAACACATACCTTGAATTAACCCAGCTGACTTTGAGATCTCAGCTCCTCTAATTGTAAATACTCTTCCTGTGGTTGGCTTATTTTGATTCTGAGGTCTCTGACCAACACTTGGGCCTCCATTTCTTGCTCTCCCTATGTTGTTATTGTTTATTAGGCCGCTCCTCTGGCCTGTTGGTTGACTTTGTCCTTGGGGACAATCTTTGAGAAAGTGGCCTTTCTGACCACAGCGAAAACAAGTTCCAATATTTCTATTTGGACAATCTTTGTTAAGATGTGCCCCTCCACAGCTGTAACACTTGAACATTAACCTTCTAGAATCCTGGTTATGATAAGGTGTAGGCCTTTGATATGGCCTACCCCCTCGTTGGATTCTTCCTCCGTGGCCTCGGTTAAAGTGGCCCTTGTGATTGTTGTTTTGGGTTGATCCTCCTGATCCATATTGATTCTTCCTATTGTCAATCCCTTCCAACTCCAGACACCTTTCTACTAGCTCACCAAAGCGCATAATATGCAGAGGTAAAACTGCCCTCTGGATATCATATTTCAATCCATCTTGATACTTTTCACACATCCATTCTTCCCTTGGATGCAAGCGGTAAAACTCAGAATACTTTAGCAAGGATTCAAACTTCCTAGTATATTCTCCCACCGTCATCACACCTTGACGTAGATTCTGAAATTCTCTCTCCTTCTCTTTCCTACATAACTTTGGAAAATACTTCCCCAAAAATTCTTCTTTGAACAAGGTCCAATTGATTTCTCTTCCTTCCTCTTCCAATAATCTATACTTTCCTCTCCACCAAGCTTCAGCATCGCCTGTCAGCATGAATGTTGCATAACCAACCCTTCTATTCTCTCTACAGTGAGTGAAAGAAAATATCTTCTCCATTTCTTGCAACCATTTCTCAGCACCCTCCGGATTAAAGTCACCACCAAACTGTGGTGGTTTTCCTTTCAGAAACGAGTTCAATCCTGTATCCTCATGCACCATTTCCCTTTGTTGTTGCTGAAAGAGTTGATGATCTCGAGTGATTTGCAGGATTTGAGCATTTTGTTGTGTTTGAACTAACACAGCTGCAGCAAGTTCACGAACATCTCGAGTGTCAGCTTGAGAGTTCGTTCCAGTTTGGGAATGATCTTCTCGTCCAATGGGAATGGTAGGTGCTCCTTCAGGAGTAACTTCATCACTCGCATTCCTACGTATACCTCTAGTAGTGCCTCTAGCAGCACTCCTACCACGCCTCGCACCTCTGACGTTCTGAACCATAACTTCCTGAAAAGGAATAGTTATTAGGTTCAATCATTCACAAGACATAAAGAACATAACAATTATGTATATTTATATCCCAATGAATGATTCATCGATAAGGATTTTTATCAAGTCTCCCACAGGCAAGGGATAATTGTGTCTAAAATGTTGAATTAATATCTTAAATATAACTAGAATTCAGGAAAACATAATCAACATTTAATGTATAAACAAAAATGTATCAATTTATTTAATAACAACGATTACAAAAATCGTGACCATGTCTCATTCAAAAACCTCTACTTGTAAACCAAGCTAAGACTAATAGTGGTAAAACTATAATTATCATTATTGCTACGAAATCTTTACCTAATTCTTCATGCTTGATGATACCAATAACAAACAAAATAATGACAAGAAGAGTGATGAATAAAAGAAAGGATTTAGCCATTTGAAAGGTATAGATAAATATTTAGGAATTGATATGAAAATAATGGATGGGTGTGAAGTATTTATAAAGTGAATTTTGTGAAGTGTCCGTTACGTTACCGTTGGGTTTGTGACCGTTGGGGAGGAAAAATAAAGTGTGCTAAATAAGTTTCCTAGACCATTATACTAGAAGGCTCTCAAGATGAAGACTCAATGCACAGAAGAAAAGTTATCATCCAGTTTGGAATCCAACTTGATACAGTCAGTATAATTCTAGACACTTACGGTCCGAGCTGAATCGACCAGCTCTGATACCATTAAATGAGACAGCCTATGTCCCATTAGTGGAATTCTAATGAAACCTTATAAAAATACAGAAAAATTTGAAATTTTTAAAGGACAATACTTAATTATTTAAAAACATACTGTTTCACATACATATGCTTCAAATATATTTTACAGAGTTTGACACCGTTAAGACTAGCGGCCTTGCCACATAGATAAAACATAAAATAAAAGTACAGAAAGGAAACCAAAAAGAAAGCATACCAAAAGGGACCTCCTAAGTCCAACAAGACTGACACTTATACTGACTGTAGTAGTAGGGATGTGATTAGCGTTTGACAAAACACTAACAGCTCCCAATCTAGATGTTATAGTAACACATCTCCACGTCACTTCATATCCTTTCCTTCTGAGTTGTCGGGAAGTACGCAAGATTCGAGCTCATCGTCTGATCGTCATAAAATAATCCAAAATGCAAAACAAAAATGACACAGGGCTAAGATTCATGTACAAGTTTAAAAGTGGGAATGAATGTGTAAAATAATAATATATATGGAAACCATATTTATACAAACAAGCGTATCTTATACCCACAATTACATATACTTTATTTATTCTAATGCATCCCTGAACTATATGCTGACTCAGGCCACTAAACGCTGTCAATGATATCTATCCCATTTACCAAGATCAGATATCACTAGACCACATGCCACCAACGTACTCCCAATTACCAAGAGCTACGCCACCTAACTTCACATGGAGCCTAGGTGTTATAAGTCGATCGTCCCTGAGAATTCAGGCCAAGAACCTTGTCTTGCCTAGCATGCATAGATAATAATCCCCGTCGGGATTGCAGGCGACTGATCAACCTCGTGCGTCCCATACCGCACGGCGGTGGACTTACACATTCCTTAATGCAAGTCTATATGATCACTCACTCATCTTGTGGCAACTCTTAGCCATAAGTATTAAGTTAATAATGGGGAATTATCGTATCAACTTTTCAAGTTATACTTATTATCTAGATACTTAGGTTGAGTACCAAATCCATCCAATGTCTTGCCATATTTGATCTTTGTCCTTACATAATAAGTTCAGTTTGTATAATGGGTAATTGTATGGTTAACTTCCCAGGTAAGAGAGGTGGACTGTAAACGGCATAGTCGACCAAGTCTTTCCTTAGCCAGAACCCAACCAAATATAACTACTCATTGTATCCAACTTTCCTTATGTTAATGGGGATCAATTACTTAATATCTAGCAATGTTTTTCTCTCATTAACCGATTATTTCCTTAATCTATCAATCACAATCATTCAAGTATAAATAAAATAAACAATTATAAAATTAACCGAATAATGCAAGCACAATACAATACCAAATTGTCAAAGATTATTCCTATGATAATTAATTAAGGCCGGCGTAACCTCGCCTAGTGATTTGTGAAAATCATTATTTGAGAATAGGCTCTCCTTAATTATTTATCGCTAGTAGGGCTTAGGTCACCACTACACACATATATATTAAGTTATTTTACGCTAACCGTCCCAATCGTATACGAAATCTTGCCCCCACCTTTTGTTGAGTGTTGTTGAAAGTCCACAAGTGTTGTCTTCGATCTTTGCCAAGAACCTAATTTACGATAACCGTTGGATTGTACGAAATTTATGAAATAATTAGAATATAATTTATGGTTAATTGAACATAATCCCGTTATAACTTGAAATATTTATTTATTTAAATATATCATAATAACCTCCAAAATAATTATTAAATTCAAATATAAATTATATTATACCTCCTTTTGAATTTGTTTGTTTTAGAAAATTGTCAAGAGTATATTTCTAATAACATTTAAATTATAATAAAATTTGGGCATTATAACGACTTAAAATGGTAAAATTTATTTTGGACTTTATAAGTTCAATATATCGACGTCTGAACGGAATTTGCATAGAAAATTTAAAATAACCTTTATATAAATAACATAATTAAAATAATATAATTAAAATAAAATGGACATTATAACGGCTTACCGATTACTTATGAAAATGATTTGGGCAGAACTTTGACGTATAAAACTCCCTTGAAACTTTAGAAGAACTTTTACCACAAAATACTCTAAAGGTTACGAACCGATATCGTGGGAACTTCGATAACTAAAACTAATATTGCTATATGAAGAAATTAGAGAAGGAAAGAAGTAAAGAAGTAAGAAAGATGATTTGTGAATGAATGAATGAAAATGGGGTGGAAGAGACCCCTATTTATACTAGTTGTAAAATATTAAAATAACATAATTTATCATCTTTTGCCCATACCTTCCAACTTTTCAACTCTTGCTAGTAAATATGTCTCTATCAAATATTTACTAATCTTTCATCAATAGTGCTTTAGGTGTTCTAGTATGACTTTGTGAAAATAATTTATGACAAAGGTATGGGAGCTTGATTTCATGACATAATATTATGTAGGATATTAATAGAAAATGAGATATATATTTCTTTTATAAAAAGTAAAATGTTAATAATATTAATAATAATAAAAATAGTAAAAAGGATAGTTATTTGATATTTTTATTGTCTTAAGATTATTTTATTTATTAATTGGTTTATAGAGTAAAATGATAATATTCAAATAAAATAAAATCAATTAATAATAACAAAACAAGAACAACAATAATGATAATAATAATATGAATAATTAATTAACTTAAAGTTAAGGGTTTTAAGTACCAATTTAAATTTCAAAGTTTAGTTTATAAAATGAAACG
>CAWUDS030001142.1:292500-300699 GCA_963859935.3 Lathyrus sativus
TCTTAGAGTTCGATTTCTCGTATAAGTTGAACCATGACGGTCTAAGCGTCACACTGGTCTTGATTCGAGCGTCGTCATCAAAGATCCAGAGAGGAGAAGATTGGAATGGAGCTTGCACGTACGTCAGGAGCCCCGGAGCTGCTTCGTTCATTATCATTGTCGTATTCAAATCTTCAGACAACCAGCGGGTGTTGTGGGCTGCATCATCAGATACAAAGGAAGTGCCAGCTGAGGAGTTTCTTCTTAGATTCTTGCGTGCGTGTCCCGAGTTCCTTCCCGTTTAGGCGTAGGCCTGCTTCCTCTTTGTTCTCGCCCCGTGCGAGTGAATCCCTGTTTCCCTTCTCTTGCCCCCGGGCAATTGAGATTCGTTTTCCCGTCGAACTACGTTAGCTCTGATCTCTCGTGCCCGACGAGAGTACATAGGCATAGGATGCCGTATCCTAGCGAGCTCCCTTTTCCCTTTTTCTCGGTTTTAGCTGTAGTAGGCTGAACTACAGCTGCTCTGATTTCTCATATCGAATGAGAATATGTAGGCATAGGATGCGATATCCTAGCGAGCACACTAACAACTAACCTTATGTTCTCTCGCTGCTGTGCGATCGAGACTTTCCCGCTGATGACTCATTGTTTCCCTTTCTCTTGCCCTTGCGCATTTGAGACCAGACCATAGTTTTAGTTCCCGTAGGTTCCCGTACCTTTCAAAGCCAACTTAATCTCTCACTCCTGTGTGATCGAGAATACCCTGTCTAGCCGTAGTTAGCCTGAACTACGTAAGCTCTGATCTCCCACTCTGTGTGGAAGTACGTAGGCACGAGACGCGAAGTCTTGGCGAGCCAATTCCCTGTAGTTTCCCGAACTACGATGACTCTGACTTTCTCTCTTGAGAATACGTAGGCATAGAGCGCGACACTCTAGCGAGTCAGTTTCCTTCCCGTTTAAATTTAGCAGCCGTAGATAGATTGTTTTGCATCCTTTAGACAAACCAAGCAAGCGTGGATCCCGTCGAGTACGACGGACGTAAGGGGTGCTAATACCTTCCCCTTGCGTAACCGACTCCCAAATCCAGGATTTGGTTGCGATGACCATTCCTGTCCCGTCTTTGCGGTAGGTTTACTTCGAGCGTTTCCTTTCCCTCCTTTGGGATAAATAACGCACGGTGGCGACTCTTCTGTTCAGCCGGCGCCGATTTTCGCAGTAGCGACAGCTGGCGACTCTGCTGGGGACTGCGATGGTTCCCTATGCATTTGGGATCCAACATCCCTTAAGAGAGTCAATCCTAGCGCTTGTTTGCTTGTCTTTGGATGTTTACCTTTTGCATGTTGTATTTTACTGTATTTGCAATTTCCGCATTTCCTTATTATCTGTTGCTGTTATGCTGTTGGGTGGTTGTTCCTTTGAGAGAGAAGCCAAAACCCAGGCTTGAGTACACACCTAGATTTAGAGAGAGTAGTGGTTAGCCTGCTTGCTTAGCTCGCACCAGCTAGCCGCGAAATCTCACTCGGACGAGATTCTCTTTGATGCTTCTTGCCCGACCCTTAGGGCTCGACAAGTTGTCTGACCCGAGGATTGTCGACTCTGGGAACCGATCAATTGGGAATTCGACTAAGTGAGGCCTCTTCAAGGGATGATGATGCCACACCTTCTGGGTATCGTATCATTGCTCTTGAAAGTCTGTGACGTTGATACCCGCATAGGATGCCGTACCTTGTCAGATTAGGTTCATACCCGTGAGTGGGAGGGTTTTTGCAGGAAACCTGACTTCCAGCCTACCCGTTATTTTGGTCTTCTCTTCAGAGCGAACGTACTCCGTCAGCAGTGCAGCAGTATTCAGAGATTGTGTGGGGGCTGTGATCCCGTGTTTGCTGCATATTGTATTGCATTTGCATAAACGTGTTGCATCACATTGCATGTCATACTCCAGCTAGCCAGAGCTCTTATCCAGCCGTTGTTTGATTTCAGAAGGTGATTACCCGGTGTTTGGCCTGAGCAACTGTTGATTTTTAGAAGACGACCAAGGGGTTGAATAGATTTGAGCAGAATCGAGCATTGAAGTCAATTGAAGGTTAGCAGTAGCTATGTCTGAAAGCAACTTCCAGTCTCCTAACACCTTGGCAGGGTTCACTATGACGACCAACCCTCTGTATGGTTCTACTTCCGAGGCAGACTTTCCGCAAGTGAACAACCTTACGGCAGACCAGTTGGTGCAACCTCCTGTTATGGACCGAGATCGACATGAGCAGTTTGTTGTCCGCAATGAACGACCTCCTCTTATCAACAGTCAAGGAGTTGTTTTCCCTGTGCCGAGTATCCGAAGAGAGATCCCAGTAGCAAGGACTGTAGACCCAAGAGCTCTTGAGTGTGATAGAAGGCTCCAAGTGTTGGAAGAACAAGTTAAAGCCTTGAAAGTCAAAGATGCTGTTAACCTCAATGCTGCAGGCATGTGTTTGGTTCTTGGCCTGGTATTGCCTCCTAAGTTCAAAGCGCCGAGATTTGAAAAGTACAAAGGAGATAGCTGTCCGAAGCAACATTTGGTGATGTTCTGCCGAAGAATAACTTCGTTTGTGCAAAGCGACAAATTGATGATTCATTGCTTCCAGGATAGTCTGACTGGGGCATCTTTAAGGTGGTATATGCAGTTAGAGAGTAATCAGATTCGATCATGGGTGGATTTAGCCAGAGCTTTTCTGAAGCAGTATGATTATAACCTAGACATAGCTCCTCATCGCATGCAGTTGCAAGAATTGTATCAAGAGAGCAATGAACCCATCAGGAAGTATGCGCAGAGATGGAGAGAATTTGCTGCCAGAGTACAACCACCACTTTTAGACCGAGAGTTAACAAGCATGTTTGTAAACTCACTGCAGAGTCCGTACTACGAAAGAATGCTTGGACTTGCGTTAAATTTTTCTGATTTGGTAGAACTTGGAGAACGCCTTGAGCATGCCATCAAAATCGGGAAAATCCAGATTATTTCAAACGGTCAGGCTAGTGAAGCTGAATCTCTTTATGATTACCAAACTGAAGAAGGAGTTGTGATCAATGCAATCATGCCAGATGTTGAATATCCTCGAGATGAGTTGTTGAAACCTGTTGGTTCTTCATCTTCTCAAAGATCAGTACCTCCTGTGTCTTGTTATGCTGGACAGACAACTGTGCCTGGGGCACCCTATCAGGAATGTTATGTCACTTCTCTTGTAAATCAGCGACCTCGTGGTCGAGGTTATCAGAATCAGCGCCAGAATCAGAACAGGCCTCGTAACAACTTGGAACGAAGGAATGCTCCTTCCCACCCAGTGCCTATGCCGTATAGCCAGTTGCTGCCATCTTTGATCCAGAGTTCTTTAGTGGAACCGAAAGCTCTTAAGCCTGTTCCAGAGCCTTACCCTCCTGGGTACAATCCCCACGCTCAGTGTGGTTACCATGGCGGATCCCCAGGGCATTCAACTGAAGATTGTAAAGCTTTTCAGGCAAAAGTACAACAGTTGATCAACCAAGATTGAATTTCCTTTCGAGAAGGATTTCTGTTTGTTCATACCAACTTCCCAGCTGTCTAACCTCGTAGATTCGGAGTTTGTTTTCAAGAAGCCAGTGGTCCAGACAGGCAGACGTCCTCAGCATTGGCAGTCCTCAGACTTTTCTTATCATTTGCATTTGTAGTTTCTTTTCTGTTAGTTACTACTTGCTGTTTAACATTGTTTGTTTCGAATGGTAATATTGATAAAGTGACTATGCATTTTTCTGAATTAATCATGTCACTGTCGCTCATTTATTGCATTGCACTGACACTTGCATTTTATTTACTCCGCCTTATCACTGTGATTAGCAAATATTGGAGGGAGGATGACGAAACTGAATACTCATAACCGATGATCGTATGCGTTCAGATAAAACCTTGCCGAGGACGTACAAGGCATTGTTTCAAATCCCCCAAACACTGGAGATATAAGGAGTTAGTCCCTTGTTAACCACTTCGAGCCAGGAAGTAGAAGTTTTTTCGGACTTTTTAACCCTCACGTCTTAACCCGGGGCAGGGTAGTTGTCAGTTAGCTTGACCGAGCGTTCAAGTCTTATAGAGGATTGTTGCCATTCGAGGACCAATCGCAGCTTACGCCTCTCAAGAGGTCGCATCTCGCCAACCACAATGGTTAAACCTCACCAACCAGGAGTGAGACAGTTACAATCCTTTTGGAGCAATCAAGACAACCAGTGTTACACGACTTTGTTCCAAAAGAAAAAGAAAGAATAAGAAAGTCTGCTAAGTAAAAAGAAATGAAAATAGATGGAAAGCTAATACTTAGGCAAAAATCAGGGCATCCCGCTGGACTAAAAAGAAAAAATCGAAAAGAACTCAAAAGGAGTCAGTCCAAAAAAAAAATTAGGGAATCAAGAGAATGAAAAGAAAGGATATCAATAGAAAAAATCCCCAGTGAAGTCGCCAAAGTCGTGTGGATACAGACACCGAAAATGAAAAGGAGTAACTGTCACTCCGAAACCTTGTGAGTTCCTTAGCCATGGTCCTTACCATTCAACATATCTCTCGAAGAGGAGAACGCTTGTGCCAAGTTAACTGAACTTTAGGATCGGAGATCATCACGTAGAAGGGGTGGGTACAAATCATAATTTGAGCCAAATATCCTTTGTTTCACGAACTGTGAACCCGACCACGATACAACCCTTAAAAGACCTAATTGAGGTAGGGTTTATTCTGAAAGCGCATTACGATAAGGTTGAGTAACCTGACTCCTTCTTGATTTGCTAATCATATCCTTGTTGTATTTTTCATTGATCACATCAGCACTACGTTTGAACTCTGGTTCATTCGTCACTCACAATCATGACACGTAAATGAGTGACAACACAAAATTTTTCAAAATCTGCATGAATACTGCATTAAAATTACCATTCGGGATTAAACAATTTTACTTGCAGGTCAGTAGTTGACATGAAGGAAATTCCAACAGGGGATAATCGAACAAATAATTCAGCAGTCTGGATCAGAATGGTGTATGTTGTGAAACCCTGTAAATCTGGGGCATTGACTTTCAGTGAGTTCAAAATCAGTTAGTCTGAGGACAAATCCCGAAGCCTCAGTTGATCAGGGGCAGTTTATTTGAGAAGCAGTTGATCAGAAATGAATCTTCTCGAGAGCCAATCAGAGGCAATTATACAGAATGCTGTGATTTAAGGGCAGAACCTTCCAGTGTGTGATCAGATCAGGTTAAGTCGCTTATACGCTCATTCAGGGGCAAGTCACCTCAAAGATAGTGAGACCAACTGGGTTGGTAATTGTTTGATTGAGGTTGAATCCTTTTGACGTACAGATATCGGGGCAAGTAGTCTCGAGGTCGTCTTGTAGCAAGCTGTTCAGAGTGATATTCCCAAGAGTGGGATTGGGGCAAGTTGTTCAAGCAAGTCTGTTTATCCCCAGCCAAAGTTGAGTATCGGGGAATCTTGTCGTTACTCTCGTAAAAAAACCTTGACCTTCCGAAAAAGGCCTTACCGTCGTTGGATCGTTATCCTGCAATTTAAACCTGTTACATATCAGAACTTTGTAACCAGATCATTTCCAAAGTCCAGTTCTCGCCTGGCAAACCGGTAACCAGTTCTCGTCTGGTCCACGTTTCTGTAACTACCAGTTCTCGCCTGGTACATGGTCTCTTTCAACCAGTGGTCGTCTGGTCAACCCGTCCGTAAACATCAGTTCTCGTCTGGTGTGTGTTATTGTAACCAGTTCTCGTCTGGTCACCGTTTCTTTAACCTATTGTTGCACCAGTTCTCGTCTGGTGCATGTCAGCTTTCAACCAGTTCTCGCCTGGTCATTTGTTTCTTAACCTATTATCCAGTCAGCCCCGTCTGATGTTCAGACTATAAATCAATTCTCGTCCGATAACCTAATCTATTTTGCTATCAGTTCTCGCCTGGTAGTCTATCTTTGAATGTTAGTTCTCGTCTAGTATTTTCCATATCTTCCATTTTGTACATAATCCATGTTCATCCTAAACCAGAAAAAAACCTAAAAGTATCTGACACAGTAATTCCCAATGACTCGCATGTTGTCATGTTCCTCGATACGAAGTTCAATTGATACCAGTTCTCCGCTTAATGTTTGAATTCCTTGTGGATGTTGGTAAATCAGGATTACCCTTCTTCAGCAGATGGAAGCCACGTATTATCCCCGAAAGAGTTGAGATTGTATTTTACCCCGCCTCGGAGTAGGATCAGGATTATCCTCAGCAGATTAAGATTGGTATCCTTGACAGATAGGGTATTCTCTAACAGTGAGCCGTTTACAATCAACCCCAATTCGGTCAATCCCTACAGAGTATGATCAGTAGGCCAATGGTTTAGAAAAAGTATCCCCGTGCAGGGCCGTGCTTCCCTTTTCCGGCATTTATTTTGCCAAGTGGTTTTAGACCTGGTGTTCTCTGGCAGCTCGAGCTTACATTTACATTTGCATATACCGTCATATTTGCATCTATCCAAAACGCATAGCATATCCATTCCGTACGGGGCATTGCATTTACAACAAACGCATTTCCATGCCGTATATGGACATTGCATCATTTTTCAAACATACGCATTTTGAAACATAGACCAGGTTGGTTACCTCTCGGTTTTCGAGTATGTTCCCCTGCAGAGTTGTTTGGTTAAGCTTCTCTTCACCCACAGCGGAGTTGTTTCTTCATATTTGGTTGTTACGTCGGCACTGAAAAAAAAGGAAGGATTGACATATATCAAACTTCTGAAGCTGCCGCCTATTGACGGAATGGGTGCCTGGCAGTCGATTCAGAATTTCCCCAGGAGAGTTTTCCTCAGGTTCGCTGTGAACTGTGAGTCGACAGAAAAGATCCCATAGCAGATGGGAAGGTGTTTGCTTTCTGAAGCATCATTTTGAAGATTCAGTACCCGTGGCGTCACACGGGTGATTGACGAAAAAGAAAATTTATCAGATAACTGACCAGTGGTTGCCGTAATAACCAGACTTCAGTTCATTGGAAGCTATTCCTCAAGCAGTTCTGCAGTTTATTTCTGCAGTTGGCAAATTTCAGGGTTCCTTTGTATTCAACTGTCTTCCACCTTTGAATGTTTGAAGGTTGTTCGCTCTTCAACCATTCAGGTCCAAGCCGCTTGAATAGGGGAAGCTGTTGCACCCTAACATTTGACCAACCGGTTCCTAAGTTTCGACGCATTTTCACATTCGCATTCGCATACCGCATACAGTGCATTTTCTCATTCATGGTGATTTTATCGGGATTACAGCCCTATTTTCATATTTCGGGCGTTTCAGACCGGTTCGGATAATCGGAGGTCATTTTTGAGAAGTCACGCGCTTCCTGGGCGTTTTCAGCTTACGCAGTGATTTTGGAGGATTTCGGTGTTTGGGTTCACTGCTTGCTTCGATCTAGTCTCGCGCTCTCTTTTATGTTGGTTGTTTGCCTTTGTTAGCATTTTTAGGATTTAATAGCCTTTTATAGATTTTAAATAGGTTTTATAGCTTTTTTCTAGAATTTAAATAGATGATTCCTAGAATTTTTTTTGAGATAATAGATTTTTTTATGGATTTAATGGATTTTTCTAGATATTAAATAGAAATTTAATTAGATATTTCTTATAGGATTTAATAGTTTTTTGAAATTTAATTAGATATTTCTTATAGGATTTAATAGTTTTTTTGAAATTTAATTAGATATTTCTTATAGTTTTAATAGTTTTAGTATCGATTTTTATAGAATAGATATTTTAATAGAATAATATAGATAGTAGTTATTAGATTTTAATAGTGGTAGAAATTAAATAGTCTTAATAGGATATTTCTTCTTTTTTCTAGAAATTTTGGAATAGAATAATATAGTATTTTTGTTTAGTTTTAATTAGGATTAGTTATTAGTCAGTGTATTAATTAGTTCATTAATCATTTTTTATTCCATTAATCAGTTTTAGTGGCATTAATTAACCATTTTCGTTTTATTAATTTCATCATTAATCTGGTAATTTTTGTCTTAGTCTGTATTGGGCCATTATCCAGAAATATCCAAAATGCCCATAGTCCAAAAATCTCGCCAACTGTCAGTATAAAGCACTGCCACGCGTTTCTCTATTCTTCTTCCACCTCACTTCCACTATCTCTCAGAGTGTGTCAACACACTCTCCACTCACTCTCTCACGCCAAGTGGCACTCCATGCACCCACTATCACCGC
>CAWUDS030001143.1:5000-39270 GCA_963859935.3 Lathyrus sativus
AGATTAGAGGTTTTCCAAAATTGGAAAGCGGAAACCCCTTTCTTTATCTTTAATTGTGTGCAAATACTTTAGCCGGATGAGAGGAAACCCTCATGTCCGATTTTAAAGGGGGCGATCCATCTTATTGGATCCTATCCAAATTTTTCTTTTGCTAGGCCCGTAGTTAAAAAACCAACTTTCTTACGATTACGAGGTTCATTCGAATATGAAATCCAATCCTGGAAAGACAGTATCCCACTCTTTTTTGATACTCAAGGTTTCGATACATTTCGAAATAGAGAAATTTCTAGTGGAGCGGGTGCTATACGACAACAATTAGTTGATCTGGATTTAAGAATTATTATGGATTCTTCGTTGCTAGAATGGAAAGAATTAGGAAAAGAGGGGTCCAATGACAAATGGAAAAATCAAAAAGTTCGAAGAAGAAAGAATTTTTTGGTTCGACGCATGGGATTAGCTAAGCATTTTCTCCTAACAAATATAGAACCAGAATGGATGGTTTTATGTCTCTTACCAGTTCTTCCTCCCGAATTGAGACCAATTATTCAAATAGATGGCGGTAAACTAATGAGTTCGGATATTAATAAACTCTATAAAATAGTTATCTTTCGGAACAATACTCTTATTGAGCTATTAAGAACAAGTGGATTTACACCAGCGGAATTAGTAATGTCTCAAGAAAAATTGGTACAAGAAGCCGTGGATGCACTTCTTGATAATGGAATCCGCGGACAACCGATGAGGGACGGTCATAAGAAAGTTTACAAATCGTTTTCCGATATAATTTCGGGCAAAGAGGGAAGATTTCGAGAGACTCTTCTTGGAAAACGAGTTGATTATTCGGGGCGTTCTGTTATTGTCGTAGGTCCATTACTTTCATTACATCGATGTGGATTGCCCCCCGAAATAGCAATAGAGCTATTTCAGACATTTCTAATTCGTGGTTTAATTCGAAACCATATTGCTTCGAACATAGGAGTTGCTAAGAGTCAAATCCGGGAAAAAGAACCAATTGTATGGGAAATACTTCACGAAGTTATGCGGGGACATCCAGTATTGCTGAATAGAGCGCCTACTTTGCATAGATTGGGCATACAGGCATTTCAACCCATTTTAGTAGAAGGACGTGCTATTTGTTTACATCCATTGGTGTGTAAGGGATTCAACGCAGACTTTGATGGGGATCAAATGGCTGTTCATGTGCCTTTATCTTTGGAGGCTCAAGCAGAAGCTCATTTACTTATGTTTTCTACTACGAATCTCTTGTCTCCGACTATTGGGGATCCTATTTCTGTACCAACTCAAGATATGCTTATTGGACTTTATGTATTAACTAGCGGAAATCGTCGAGGTATTTGTGCAAACAGGTATAATTGGTTTAATTGCAGAAATTCTCAAAATGAAAAAATGAGCAATAATAACTTTAAGAACTTGAAGTATATGAAAAAAAAAGAACCCTGTTTTTGCAATTCCTATGATGCAATTGGAGCTTATAGACAGAAAAGAATAAATTTGGATAGTCCTTTTTGGCTCCGGTGGCAAATACATCAATGCATTATGTCTTCAAGAGAAGTTCCTATCGAAGTTCACTATGAATCTTTTGGTACCTATTATGAGATTTATGAGGATTATTTAGTAATAAGAAGTATAAAAAAAGAAATTCGTTGTATATACATTCGAACCACTATTGGTCATATTTCTTTTTATCGAGAAATCGAAGAAGCTATACAAGGTTTTTCTCGAGCCGATTCATCATATAGTATCTAATCATATAGATGGTTAGTGTTGGTATCCACGCTAAGTAAATTTAGGATACTGGTGTAAATTCAGGTCAACTAGCATCTTTTCAATTTTCTACGTAAATAAACATAAAGAAAAGGGAGTTTTCCAATCATTCACTCAAATCTATTGTCGTCGAACCGAATACCACTGAGTGGAATATGGAGGGACTTATGGCAGAAGGGACCAATCTAGTCTTTCACAATAACGTGATAGGTGGAACTGCCATTAAACGACTTATTAGCAGATTAATAGATCATTTCGGAATGGCATATACATCACACATCCTGGATCAAGTAAAGACTCTAGGATTCCATCAAGCTACTGCTACATCTATTTCATTAGGAATTGATGATCTTTTAACAATACCTTCTAAAGGATGGCTAGTCCAAGATGCTGAACAACAAAGTTCCGTTTTGGAAAAACATAATCATTATGGGAATGTCCATGCGGTAGAAAAATTACGCCAATCCATTGAAATATGGTATGCTACAAGCGAATATTTGCGACAACAAATGACTCCCAATTTTAGGATGACTGACCCCTTTAATCCAGTCCATATAATGTCTTTTTCAGGAGCTAGAGGAAATGCATCTCAAGTACACCAATTAGTCGGAATGAGAGGATTAATGTCAGATCCACAAGGACAAATGATTGATTTACCCATTCAAAGCAATTTTCGTGAAGGACTGTCTTTAACAGAATATATAATTTCTTGCTACGGAGCCCGTAAAGGGGTTGTAGATACTGCTGTACGAACATCAGATGCTGGATATCTTACACGTCGACTTGTTGAAGTGGTTCAACACATTGTTGTACGGCGAACAGATTGCGGTACCATCCGTGGGATTTCTGTAAACATCCGAAATGGAATGATGCCAGAAAGAATTTTGATACAAACATTAAATGGTCGTGTAGTAGCAGACAATATATATATAGGTTCACGGTGCATTGTCGTTAGAAATCAAGATATTGGAATTGGACTTATCAATCGATTCATAACTTTTCAAACACAACCCATATTTATTCGAACCCCCTTTACCTGTAGGAATACGTCGTGGATCTGCCGATTGTGTTATGGGCGGAGTCCTATTCATGGGGACCTGGTAGAATTGGGAGAAGCTGTAGGCATTATTGCTGGTCAATCTATTGGAGAACCGGGAACTCAACTAACATTAAGAACTTTTCATACTGGTGGAGTATTCACAGGGGGTACTGCTGAATATGTGCGAGCCCCCTCGAATGGAAAGATAAAATGGAATGAGGATTTAGTTCACCCTACACGTACACGTCATGGATATCCTGCTTTTATATGTAATATAGACTTGTATGTAACTATAGAAAGTTACGATATTATACATAACGTCATTATTCCACCAAAAAGTTTTCTATTAGTTAAAAATGATCAATATGTAAAATCAGAACAAGTGATTGCGGAGATCCTCGCGGGAACATATACTTTTAATTTGAAAGAGAGGGTTCGAAAACATATTTATTCTGACTCAGAAGGGGAAATGCATTGGAGTACCGATGTGTACCATGCATCAGAATTTATGGATAGTAATGTACATATCTTACCAAAAACAAGTCATTTATGGATATTGTCAGGAAAGTCGTGCAGGTCTAATACAACCCATTTTTTACTTCACAAGGATCAAGATCAAATTACCATGGATTCACTTTCGAATGGAAAAAAAAATATTTCGAATCTTGTAGAAAGGAATAATCAAGTAAAACATAAATTCTTTGGTTTCCATACTTTTGGTACAAAAGAAAAGGGGATCAGCGATTATTCAATATTTAATCCAATCATATATATGGATCATTCTTATTTAATGTATCCCGCTATTTTTCACGATACTTTTTATTTCTTGGCGAAAAGGCGAAGAAATCGATTTCTTATTCCATTTCCATTCCAATCGATTCAAGAACGAAAGAACGAACTAATGTCCCCTTCCGGTGTCTCCATTGAAATACCTATCAATGGTATTTTTCCTAGAAATAGTATTTTTGCTTATTTCGATCATCCTCAACCCATTTTTCAAAAAGAAGATTTCATTGAGTATCGAGGAAGAAAAAAATTAAAGCCAAACTATCCAATTCAAGTAGGTCCCTTTTTTTTGATTCCCGAAGAAGTGCATATTTTACCCCAATCTTCTTCCCTAATGGTACGGAATAATAGTCTTGTTGGAAGAGGAACACCAATCACTTTCAATATAAGAAGTCGAGTAGGCGGATTGGTCCGATTAGAAAAGAAAAAAAAAAAAAAAATAGAATTAAAAATATTTTCTGGAAATATCCATTTTCCCAGAGAGATTGATAAGATATCAAGACACAGTCCCATCTTTATACCACCCGGAACGGTAAAAAAAAAAAAATGCAAGGAATCAAAAAAAAATAAAGATGGGATCTATGTCCAACGGATCGCAACTACAAAAAAAAAAAAATGCAAGGAATCAAAAAAAATTAAAGATGGGATCTATGTCCAATGGATCGCAACTACAAAAAAAAAAAAGAAAAAAAAAAAAATTGTTTTGGTTCGACCTGTAATTTTATATGAAATACCGGACACTATCCCTTTTGTAAAACTTTTTCCCCAAGATCTATTCCAGGAAAAGGATAATCTGGAACTAAAAGTTGTCAATTCTATTGGAAAATCCATTCGGGAAATTTCCGACACAAGGATTCCATTCCTTCGGACTTGTTTAGTCTTCCATTGGGATGACGGCAAAAAAAGTTCTTCGATTGAGGAGGCCCCCGCTTCCTTTATTGAAGTAAGTACAAATGGTTTGATTGAGTATTTTCTAAGAATTGACTTAGTAAAATCGAATACTTCATATATCAGAAAAAGAAATGACCCATCTGGTTTAGGATTGATTGGGGATAATAAATCGGATCGAATCAATCCATTTTTTTCTATTCATTCCAAGGGAAAAATTCAACAATCACTTAGCCAAAATCACGGAACTATTCGTATGTTGTTGAATAGAAATAAAGAATGCCGATCTTGGATAATTTTGTCATCATCTAATTGTTTTCAAATGAGACCATTCAACAATGTAAAATCTCACAATGGGATAAAAAAAGATCCTATAATTTCAATTAAGAAGAATAATAATTCGTTCGGCCCTTTAGGAATAGTTGCAAATTTATATTCACTTTATCATTTAATAACTCATAATCAGATCTCAATAATAAAAATTTTGCAACTTGACAAATTAAAGGAAATTTTTCAAGTAATGAAATATTATTTCATGGACGAAAATGAGAAAATTTGTAAACCCGATCTATACAGTAATATCGTTTTGAATCCATTCCATTTAAATTGGTTTTTTCTCCATTATTTTTCTTGTGAAAAAACGTTTCCAATAATAAGTCTTGGACAATTTATTTGTGAAAATATATGTATAGCTCAAATGAAAAATGGACCACACCTAAAATTAAAATCGGGTCAAGTTATAACAGTTCAAATGGATTCTGTAATAATAAGATCGGCTAATCCTTATTTGGCGACTCCAGAATCAACTATTCACGGCCATTATGGGGAGATCCTTTCTCAAGGAGATATTTTAGTTACATTCCTATATGAAAAATCGAGATCCAGTGATATAACACAAGGTCTTCCAAAAGTGGAACAGATATTCGAAATACGTTCGATTGCTTCAATATCCATGAATCTAAAAAAAAGAATTGATGCTTGGAACGAGTGTATAACAAAAATTCTCGGCATTCCTTGGGGATTCTTGATTGGTGCTGAGCTAACTATAGCTCAAAGTCGTATTTCTTTGGTTAATAAAATCCAAAAGGTTTATCGATCCCAGGGAGTACACATCGATAATAGACATATCGAGATTATTGTGCGTCAAATAACATCCAAAGTCTTGGTTTCAGAAGATGGAATGTCTAATGTATTTTTACCTGGCGAACTAATTGGATTATTGCGAGCAGAACGAACGGGGCGTGCCTTGGAAGAAGCCATTTGTTACCGAGCTTTATTATTGGGAGTAACAAAAACATCTCTGAATACTCAAAGTTTCATATCCGAAGCGAGTTTTCAAGAAACTGCTAGAGTTTTAGCAAAAGCCGCTCTTCGGGGTCGTATTGATTGGTTGAAAGGTCTTAAAGAGAATGTTGTTTTAGGGGGAATGATACCCGTTGGTACCGGATTCAAAAGAATAATGCACCGTTCACGGTCAAGGCAACATAACAAGATTAGCCGGAAAAAAAAATTATTCGAAGTCGAAATTGGAAATCTTTTGTTCCATCACAGAAAATTATTTAATTTTTCTCATTTCAGAGAATTTATGTGATACATTCGAAATATAGGATTAAATATAGTATTAAATGCTTCCTAACAGCGGATTCGACTCATCCATCCCCTGAAATATTTAAATGCAGTCATTGGATTTGGTAATTAAAGTATATTAAAAAATAATAAGAAATAGAAATCAAAGAATGGCCTGATTCTATATTAACGGCCGATCGTCTATAAAAGAGAAGGTTCCATCGGAACAATTATTTATTAGGATACTCGGTCTCTCTTTTTTTTTTTCATTTTTTTAAACAAAGTGTGGGGATAAATGACAAAAAGATATTGGAACATCACTTTGGAAGAGATGCTGAAAGCTGGGGTTCATTTTGGCCATGAGACTAGGAAATGGAATCCTCGAATGGCACCTTTTATATCGGCAAAACGTAAAGGTAATCATATTACAAATCTTACTAAAACTGCTCGTTTTTTATCAGAAGCTTGTGATTTGGCTTTTGATGCAGCAAGCAAAGGAAAACAATTTTTAATTGTTGGTACCAAAAGAAAAGTTGCCTATTCAGTAAGACGGGCTGCAATAAGAGCTCGATGTCATTATGTTAATAAAAAATGGCTCGGAGGTATGTTAACGAATTGGTATACTACAGAAACGAGACTTCGTAAGTTCAGGGACTTGAGAACGGAGCAAAAGACGGGGAAACTGAACTCTCTTCCAAAAAGAGATGCCGCTATGTTGAAGAGGCAATTATCTCATTTGGAAACATATCTAGGCGGTATAAAATATATGACAGGGTTACCTGATATTGTAATAATCCTTGATCAGGAAGAAGAATATAAGGCTCTTCAAGAATGTATCACTTTGGGAATTCCAACGATTTGTGTAATCGATACAAATTGTGACCCCGATCTTGCGGATTTGCCGATTCCGGCTAATGATGATACTATGGCTTCCATCGGATTCATTCTTAACAATATTAGTTTTTGCAATTTGTGAGGGTCGTTCTAGCTAGATACAAAATTATTGATTAATAATAAGATAAATCCATTTTTAGATTTGGTTGGGCGGTGATAAATTTTTGGAATTGGTTATTATAGCATTACAAAATTGTGTAAAAAGAAATATTTTTGGATTAGTAGGTATTCCAAATGGAAAATCCAAGTAAAATAAGGAAATGGTTGAATCAAAATAATTCCCTTTCAAGTTATCTTTTTTTATTTTAGAGGGCAATATGAATGTTCTATTATGTTACATCAACACATTAAACAGATTCTATGATATATCTGCTGTGGAAGTAGGTCAACATTTCTATTGGCAAATAGGGGATTTTCAAGTGCATGCTCAAGTACTTATTACCTCTTGGGTTGTAATTGCTATCTTATTAATTTCAACCATTCTAGTTGTTAGAAATCCACAAACTATTCCCACGTCTGGTCAGAATTTCTTTGAATATGTCCTTGAATTCATTCGAGACGTGAGCAAAACTCAGATTGGAGAAGAATATGGTCCATGGGTTCCGTTTATTGGAACTCTGTTTCTATTTATTTTTGTTTCGAATTGGTCAGGGGCACTTTTGCCTTGGAAAATTATAAAGTTACCTCATGGAGAGTTAGCTGCACCCACAAATGATATAAATACTACTGTTGCATTAGCTTTACTTACGTCAGTAGCCTATTTCTATGCGGGTATTTCAAAAAAAGGATTGGCCTATTTTGGTAAATACATCCAACCAACGCCAATCCTTTTACCGATTAACATCTTAGAAGATTTCACAAAACCCTTATCGCTTAGTTTTCGACTTTTCGGAAATATATTAGCGGATGAATTAGTAGTGGTTGTTCTTGTTTCGTTAGTACCTTTAGTAGTTCCTATCCCTGTTATGTTCCTTGGATTATTTACAAGCGGTATTCAAGCTCTTATTTTCGCTACTTTAGCTGCGGCGTATATAGGTGAATCCATGGAAGGGCATCATTGACTAGTTATCTAAATAGGATTTTAGACCGCGACTGGCTCGCGATAATCTACTTAAGGAACATTAATAAAATTAAGGAACATAAATCAAAAAATCCAAAAGAAATTATGAAAAGTTTTCATAACAATCAAAAAGTATAAAGAAAATGAAAACACTTATCAGGAAATTCAACAAAAAATAGAAATTCAATTAAAATAAAGGGTGGGGGGTCGAACTAGGCATATATATAATCTAATCGTTATAAAACAGCTGGGGGATTTCCGAGAATGATTCATTGAATCGAAGATACAATGAATTGGTTTACGATATGGAACAAACACATGTATATGTCATAGTAGATATTCATTAGTTATATATGACTATATATCTCAATTTGTCCTGCTACTACTCTAAATTTAGGTAGGGATTCAAAAAAAAGAGCTCTTCCATCTCTTGGAATTGTGAATGGAATATAAAATGACTGGAAAAATGAAATCAAAAAGAAAAAGAAAGGTTTAAACGAAATGTAAGATAAGACCCCAATTTGTATGTATTCACAAAAAACGACAAGGGTAGAAACGAAAAAAGTAAATATCGAAGTAATTGAGATAATTCAATCCAAATTCTTCAGTTTGAAATTTTGAATTACACTTCGACTAGATAAAGAGAAATAGGACGAATGAAATAATTAAGTCATATATTTTTTGTTGATTATATTATTAACTATTTCTTTATTTTATTTTGACATAGGAGAAACTTATCATGAATCCACTGATTGCTGCTGCTTCTGTTATCGCTGCTGGGTTGGCCGTCGGGCTTGCTTCTATTGGACCTGGAGTTGGTCAAGGCACAGCTGCAGGGCAAGCTGTAGAAGGGATTGCGAGACAACCGGAAGCAGAGGACAAAATACGGGGTACTTTATTACTTAGTCTGGCTTTTATGGAAGCTTTAACTATTTATGGGCTGGTTGTAGCATTAGCGCTTTTATTTGCCAATCCTTTTGTTTAGTTTAATATTTATTCAAAAAAATACATATTGTTTTTTTTTTCATGGATTTTCGTTGTTGCTCTTGCTAATTCTATTTCGATTTTACTGTTACAATTTTTTGCATTCGGATTAACATACTGATTTGCCTTCTTCCGTCCCTTTCATTAGTCCAATGACCCCCTTTTTATTTAGAAAGTGTTGAAAACAACTAAGTATTTTGCAATTTACATACGAACTAGTATTTATTTCTAAGAAATATCATTCCTTATAGGGAATCTTTCAATTGACTAACCAATTCCAAATATAGAATAGAATAGTCTTCTTAGTATCTTTTGATTCTTACTAATATTCATTATTAGTAAGAATCAAAATAGAAAGAATAAGTAAATATATTCATATTAAATAATTCGATTATAGAATAAACTATTATATACAAAAACGAATAAAAAAACTTGGAATCGTAGAAATAAATTTAGTCTATCCATAAGAGGAGATGTGATCATATGAAAAATATAACCGATTCTTTTCTTTGCTTCATTTCCTGGCCATCCGCCGGAAGTTTCGGGTTTGATACCGATATTTTAGCAACAAATCTAATAAATATAAGTGCAGTCCTAGGTGTATTGATTTTTTTTGGAAAGGGAGTGTGTGCGAGTTGTTTATTTCAAAGAATAGATTGGATCCAACCAACTGCACTTTTTTTGTTATAACTAGGAAAATGTGCATGATCCGGCGAATGACTTCTTACGAAATAACGAAAAAAATAGTTCAGAACCATAGCATTTCGCGATTCAGTGGTAAATCTACTTTGATTCTCTATCAACCAAGAATTTTGGAACATTACCATGGTTAAAGCTAACGAGTTTGAAGTTTCGACGCAGTCTAGTATTCTTTCTACCACTATGTTAATAGGGAAATTCTAATTTTTTCGATATAGAACACTCATGTCGATAAAATGACTTGAATTCTCTGTATGATGAAAAATAGGAAAAAAGGTGTTTTGTTTAACGCCTCCGTTTCTACTTTTCTACAATGCGGAATTGATGACCTACGTATAAATTAATCATAATTCTTTGGATTTCAAGAAAAAAAAACAACTTTGCTGACAATTATTTGTTTGCTCAGAAGAGTCCTCCAAATATTTGGGTCTTGTATTGATAATCATTTTCAAGATTTTTAGAAATAGAGAAAAGAGGATAGGCTCATTCCCTAATAAATAGGGGGGAATTTCCTATAAGGAATTGAGTGTGAGAGCCAAATGAATTGAAAGATTCATGTTTGGTTCGGGAAGAGATCATAGACATTTGGAAATGAATGGAAAGAGAATCTACTTTCATTAAGTGATTTATTAGATAATCGAAAACAGAGAATCCTGAGAACTATTCGAAATTCAGAAGAACTACGGGAAACAGCCATTGAACAGCTGGAAAAAGCCCGGGCCCGTTTCAGGAAAGTAGAAATGGAAGCAGATCGGTTTCGAGTGAATGGTTATTCCGAGATAGAACGAGAAAAATGGAATTTAATTAATTCCATTTATACAACTTTGGAACAATTCGAAAATTACAAAAATGAAACCATTCATTTTGAACAACAAAGGGCGATTAATCAAGTCCAACAAAGGGTTTTACAACAAGCATTACAAGGAGCTCTGGGAACTCTGAATAGGTGCTTAAACAACGAGTTACATTTACGTATGATCGCTGCTAATATTGGTATGTTTGGGGCGATCAAAGAAAAAAATAACTAATTAGTGGTTCTACTATAATAGAGAGTATGGAGAGGCCCTATTTTTGTTTTTTTTCGAAAAAGAATCCAATTAATAAAAATATTCATGGTACCCATTCGTGCAGATGAAATTAGTCAAATTATCCGTGAACGGATTGAGCAATATAATACCGAAGTAAAAATTGTAAATACAGGTACCGTACTTCAAGTAGGCGATGGCATTGCTCGTATTTATGGTCTTGATGAAGTAATGGCAGGTGAATTAGTAGAATTTAAAGAGGGTACAGTAGGCATTGCTTTGAATTTGGAATCCAAAAATGTTGGTGTTGTATTAATGGGTGATGGTTTGATGATACAAGAGGGAAGTTCCGTAAAAGCAACAGGAATAATTGCTCAGATACCAGTAAGTGAGGGTTATTTGGGTCGTGTTGTAAATGCCCTAGCTAAACCTATTGACGGTCGAGGAGAAATTTCAGCTTCGGAATCTCGGTTAATTGAATCTCCCGCTCCCGGTATTATTTCCAGACGTTCCGTGTATGAGCCTCTTCAAACGGGACTTATTGCTATTGATTCTATGATCCCTATAGGGCGTGGCCAGCGAGAATTGATTATTGGGGACAGACAAACAGGTAAAACAGCAGTAGCTACAGATACGATTCTCAATCAACAGGGACAAAATGTAGTATGTGTTTATGTAGCTATTGGTCAAAAAGCATCTTCTGTGGCTCAAGTAGTAACTACTTTACAAGAAAGAGGAGCAATGGAATACACTATTATAGTGGCTGAAACAGCAAATTCCCCAGCTACATTACAATACCTCGCGCCTTATACAGGCGCAGCTCTGGCTGAATATTTTATGTACCGTGAACGTCACACTTTAATCATTTATGATGATCCCTCCAAACAAGCACAGGCTTATCGCCAAATGTCTCTTCTATTACGAAGACCACCAGGTCGCGAAGCTTATCCCGGAGATGTTTTTTATTTACATTCGCGTCTTTTGGAAAGAGCCGCGAAATTAAGTTGTCAGTTAGGTGAAGGAAGTATGACTGCTTTACCAATAGTTGAGACCCAAGCCGGAGATGTTTCAGCTTATATTCCTACGAATGTCATTTCCATTACAGATGGTCAAATATTCTTATCTGCCGATTTATTCAATGCTGGGATCAGACCCGCAATTAATGTGGGTCTTTCCGTTTCCAGAGTTGGATCGGCGGCTCAAATAAAAGCCATGAAACAAGTCGCTGGTAAATTAAAATTGGAATTAGCACAATTCGCAGAATTAGAAGCTTTTGCACAATTCTCTACCGATCTTGAGAAAACTACGCAAAATCAATTGGCAAGAGGTCAACGATTGCGCGAGTTGCTTAAACAATCCCAATCATCTCCTATTACTGTGGAAGAACAGATAATAACTATTTATACTGGAACGAATAGTTATCTTGATTCATTAGAAATTCAACAGGTAAGGAAATTTCTCGTTAAGTTACGGGCTTATTTAAAAACGAATAAACCGAAATTCAACGAAATCATATCTTCGACCAAGACATTTACTGGGGAAGCAGAAGCCATTTTGAAGGAAGCTATTCAGGAACAGATGGAACTCTTTTTACTTCAGGAACAAGTAGAAAAAAATTGATTCCAAATTTCATACCTTTCTAGATAATTAGTCTCTTTCCATATTTCAAAAAGAATAATAAAGAGAAGAAATTCACAATATAGTTTTCGAAATATACGAATTCAAGTAATATATATGCAATTGCAATAAATTCAATATGTAATAAATTTGCGTCCAATAGGATTCGAACCTATACCAAAGGTTTAGAAGACCTCTGTCCTATCCATTAGACAATGGACGCTTTTCTTTTTTTCTTTCCCTTTTCACGAAAATTTCGTGAAAAGGGAAAGAAAAAAAAGAATTCTATAAAATACTCCTCCATCTATCTGAATATCGAAATAATAATTATTCTAAATTCTAAATAGAATAAGACGAAATGAAATCATTCCAATTGAATATTCATAACTAAAACTAACTAAAGAAATTTACTAAATAAAAAATAGAATAGAATATATAGAGAAATAGAATATAAGCGGGTAGCGGGAATCGAACCCGCATCATTAGCTTGGAAGGCTAAGGGTTATAGTCGACGTTTATGAATGAACGTCTCTAATTCAAAACCGAACGTGAAACTTTTGTTTCATTCAGCTCCTTTACAGAATAATTTTAGAGATAGATGGAATACATGAAAAAAAAATGACCCATAACATCTATGTCAGCCTTTCGGTATGAATAGAATTCACGTTGCTTTTTAGATGATCCCTATAGAAAGAAAAGGAGTATTTGAACAATCTCTTTTTTTTCTAGTTACTTCGTTCTCTATTTCTATTTGATAGAATCTTTAGGAAAAGAATAAAATTTCCGTCGAGCTAAAAAAATATATTGATGTTTCTAGTAAACTAAAAAAATCGTTTAATAGCTATTTTGCTTCACTCTCTCCTATACAAAAAAAATAAAAAAAAATGGGAAGATTTAGTTACGATTGGAAACTAATTTTAGATATCTTTCTCCCTGGATCCTTTACTTATATTCAAAAATTGGGATTCTTGTGCAAAAACTTATGTTTCATAATTTTAGAATAAATTCTAAATTGTATACAAATTACGATAATGTATATTATTCCTCGAATTGCTCGTTGAGAGGTATAAAGGATGAAATCCCTAAAAGTAAGAAATAAAGTTTTTGATCGTGATATGAATCACGAAAGGGACCCCTTAACTATTAAGGGATCGTTAGAACGAATCGCACTTTTACCACTAAACTATACCCGCTACAATACCATTTTTGTATATAAAAAGATCTTTTGTCGAACAAGGGAATCAGTCATAAATAATTCTGAAATAGGTGCAGAATTTTATGATAAATAGAGTGTTTACATGTTTCGTAAAGGCCCCCTAATGAAATTTAGAAAAGGGGGCAAATCTCATTTTTGGATTTTATTTTTGGATTTTGTTGAAGGTATTTTGACAGATAGATCTCGACAAAATTACTAAACTAAATTCATAACACAAAAATGCATTATGCAATGCAAGAATCCATAGTTCTATTTCGTTTTTTAGATACGTTACCTGATTCATTCGTATGAGATACGATCACAAAGTTATTTTTATTTTTGTTTGATCATATTAAAATGTTTGAATTAATTAAAAGTTTGTTTCAAATCTGATACAGAAAAATAAATCGTTGTTATCCAGGATTCATGGGAAAAAAGAGCTGTGCCAGTACCTAGCTGGACTCTGGTTGGATAAAAAAACAAACTAAAAAAGAAAATATAAAATTATAGATTTAGATTATCTATTTAGTATAATGATTTATATCTATTTAGTATAATTATTTATTACTATCGTATTTAGTATATATATATACAATTAATATATAACTCAATCTATATTTATGAGTTAATATAGAATTAGAATCAAATAGAAAAAAGATAGATAAAATATATCAAATGAAGATCCATATCAAATAAATATTGAAGCCTTTTTTCGAGCCCTGCGAGGTATCATAAGCATAATAATTCCATTCTTTGAATTGGGGAGAGATGGCTGAGTGGACTAAAGCGTCGGATTGCTAATCCGTTGTACGCATTTTTGTACCGAGGGTTCGAATCCCTCTCTTTCCGTTTATTGATGATTTGCCATTTTTTTCTTTTGAACTTATGGAATTTCTTTTTTTTTATTCCCTGTTTGTTTCATTTTTTACTAGTTCTTTTTGACTAGTTAAAGATCGAAAATAGATAGAAAAACAAAAAATAGTTCAAAATCAAGCACAAGTAAGGGAAAGAAAAAAGATTTTCTTATTCTTCACGTCCAGGATTACGTCCGGGATCATTAGATAGAAATCCGAAGATGAAAAGAGAAACAAAGAATATCACTATCGTGTAAACAAATAGTTTTAGAGTAAGCATTACAAAATCTCCAAGATAATTAAAAAAAAAAAACGACAGAGAAAGAGAATAGATTCTCTTCTATTTCATATTATGTTTCCTTA
Organism: Lathyrus sativus; assembly: GCA_963859935.3. Lineage (NCBI taxonomy): Eukaryota > Viridiplantae > Streptophyta > Magnoliopsida > Fabales > Fabaceae > Lathyrus > Lathyrus sativus. The sequence continues at coordinate 19,756 of CAWUDS030001143.1, forward strand.
AAAAAGTTCCAATTTGAGTTTTCTAATAAATTCTTACTTTTTTTAGGACATTATTCAAATGAAAGATCTTATCGAAAACTTACAGCAGCTTGCCAAACAAAAGCGAAGAGAAAAAAGAGTAAGGGTATTACTGGCATAAAATCTACAATTGGAGTCAAAAAAGCATAAGCTTCAGGTAATTTCCCCAAGAAAAAACTACTTGAATAAAGGACAGAGTTAATACAGACCAAGCTAAAGATATGAAGCATAAAAAAAAATGTTGTTCTTTAATAAAATGAATTGTATTTTTGCTTTTTTTTTTTTGAATTCTAATTTTTTTATTTTTTATTATCTTACTTATTATTATATATATTCTTATATATATAAGATATGATTTATTATATATATTATTTAATATCCACTTTTTTTTTTTATACTTTTATATTAAAAATGAAATCTAAAAGAAAAAAGAAATATGGTCTAACTTGACAAAAGTAAATATCTATATAGAATAACAAATGGGGCGTGGCCAAGTGGTAAGGCAGCGGGTTTTGGTCCCGTTATTCGGAGGTTCGAATCCTCCCGTCCCAGATGATATCGATTCAATTCATCACATTGACATGAATCGATATCATAGGTTTTTCGCCATAAACCAAAAATAAAAAAGGCTGTTCTTGGGTGGGGATATATTGTTCATTCATATAACTTTCAATTACTTATTAATTATTAAATAAATTAATATACGAATTAAAATTAAATTTGATAACTATTCGATAAAATAAAAAACAATGACTATTCATTATATAATATTTTAATTTAAAAAGGAATAAAAATCTATGGAAAGACAAGGGTTCAATTCGATGCTGTTTACTAGAGGTATGCTGTTTACTAGAGGTTTAGAATACAGGTGTGGTTTAAGTAAATCAATAGATAGTTTTGGTATAGATAGTTTTGGTCCTATTGATGAAAATAACGGTGGAGACCCATCTAGTTTAACTGATATGCATAATAACATTCATAGCTGGAAGAACAATAGTGAAAATTGTAGTTATAGTCATGGTCATGCTGACTATTCAGCAGATGTGAACAACATACATAATCATAATTTGCTATTTGCAAAAAGTCTATCCGTTTGGGATAGTCATAATAATAGTTATGACATATATTATGCTTATAATGATGATAGTTGGACTTATAACATGAATTGTTGCATTTGGAATTATCTTCGTTCTCAAATCTGGGAGGATATTGACAAATCCATTAATTGTTGCATTTGGAATTATCTTCGTTCTCAAATCTGGGAGGATATTGACAAATCCAATGCCAGTTACCGTGATATGGACTTTAAGAGTTACATTTGCGATAGGGGCCAAAATACTAGTGAAAGCCATAGTACAAATATAATAATATTAAGGAACACAAATGCTAGAAATCAGACAGCAGATCCAGATGATGCAGATATATCTGATGGATCAGATATATCAGATCCATTGGAGATAGATCTATCTGATCCATCCGATACAGATTATCGATACGATCCATTTGCTGATACATCAGATATATCAGATCCATTGGAGATAGATCTATCTGATCTATCAGATACAGATTATCCATATTATATGGATGGATCTGATATATCAGATCCATTGGAGATGGATCTATCTGATCCATCAGATACAGATTATCCATATTATATAGATGGATCTGATATATCAGATCCATTGGAGATAGATCTATCTGATCTATCAGATACAGAGGAGGATCTATATGGTATATACGATCTAGATGAGATCTATTATCTGGATGGATCAGATAGATCAGATCCATTGGAGACATTGGAGACATCAGATCTAGATGAGATCTATTATCCGGATGGATCAGATAGATCAGATCCATTGGAGACATTGGAGACATCAGATCCAGATTATATAAATGATCCGGATGGATCAGATAGATCAGATCCATTGGAGATATCTGATACATCAGATACAGATATATGTCAGAAGGATAGTGATGATAATAGCAAAATGGATATGCTGGCTAAAATGAACCAATATAGTCATTTATGGGTTCTATGCGAAACTTGCTCTAGCTTAAATTTTAAACAATTTTTAGTAGCCAAACTGAGTATTTGCGAATACTGTGGTGAGCATCTGAAAATGAGAAGTTCAGATAGAATCGAACTTTTGATTGATCCAGGTACTTGGAATCCTATGGATGAAGACATGGTTTCTCTGGATCCCATTAAATTTGATTCGATTGAAAAAATTCCAATTCTTCAATGGGATCCCATTGCATTCGACTTGATTTTCGTGGATCCTCCCGAGGAAGAGGAAGAAGATCAACCTTATATCGATCGTCTTGATTCTTATCAAGAAAAGACAGGATTACCAGAAGCGGTTCAAACAGGCATAGGTCAACTAAATGGTATTCCTTTAGCAATAGCTGTTATGGATTCTGAGTTTATCGCGGGTAGTATGGGATCCGTAGTGGGTGAGAAAATAACTCGGTTGATCGAATATGCTACCAATCAACTTTTACCTCTAATTATAGTCTGTGCTTCCGGAGGAGCGCGTATGCAAGAAGGAAGTTTGAGCTTAATGCAAATGGCTAAAATTTCTTCTGCGTTATATAATTATCAAATAAATAAAAAGTTATTCTATGTAGCGATACTTACATCTCCGACTACTGGTGGGGTAACCGCTAGTTTTGCGATGTTGGGGGATATCGTTATTGCGGAACCAAACGCAACCATTGCATTTGCGGGTAAAAGAGTGATTGAACAATTGTTGAATGTGGAAGTGCCTGAAGGTTCCCAATCGGCGGACCTTTTATTCGACAAGGGAGTATTGGATTCAGTCGTACCACGTCATTTTTTAAAGCAGTTTTTAACGGAGTTATTTCAGTTCCATGGTTTCGTTCCTTTGACTAAAAATTTGGAAGATTGAATAAAAACAATTTTAAACTTAGTTTTACGTTATTTTGCACTAAGAATCTATTTTTTATTTCCGCCTTTTTGTAACTAGTTTGTAGCTAATACCTTATTTTACACTATTTTATTTAAACTAATTTAGACTAAGAATATATTTTTTATTTCTCCTATTTAGTAACTCTGATATATAGACTATGGATCTAAAAGACTTGAAAAGATTTTTGAAAAACCTGTGGATCTGGAAAAAAAGACACTGTAAAAGATTTTTGAAAAACCTGTGGATCTGGAAAAAAAGACACTGTATTATTATTACAGTGACACATATTTTCCTGCATGGAACTTACCTTTTAAGTATATTAAAAGTAATAGTTCTTCTCCTAGAAAGAAGCCGCCCGTATCCGCCACACATCCTGGTGGATTTATTTATTTTATGTTTTGCGGCCTTTCTTTTTAGGAATATCTTTTTCGTTTTGTTTTTTTATTTCCTTAGAACAATTTTGGATTATTTACTTCAAATGATCCGTGAATTCATTAAGGACGAGACAAACAAAAAAGTTTTATGTTCCTATGTGTCAGAAACTACTTGGATGGACACTATCCCGGGTTTCCAACACGTTTTTTTTCGAATTTTAAGTCATGTCAGTTTTTTCGTGGGATTCTTTTCTCTCTATCGTTTCTATAGCAATCTTACTCGGATGAACATTTTCGATGCACCGATTAAATGGCTCTTTGTGCTACCAAATAAGATTGTTTCTCTGCTTATCACTGCAATTGTCAGTATCCTAAGCGGTATCATGTTTCAATATATTAATTATTGGACTGTAATTGGCGGAACTAATTTTTTCGATAAAAGAAAAGGAGTGCTATATATTACTCGTTACAGACTTCCTATTCCTGGAATAAGTAGCTCTAATGTTCGCCGCATTTTAATAAAAGAAATTTCGTGCCTCATACTAGTAACTAACCGAATCTGGGGTGATGTCCTTTATATTGAAACCAGAAAACACGGGACCTTGCCGATGACTCCTACTAAAGATGGTCGTAGATATATGCTTGCAAAACATGCTTTGGAGTTGTCCAGATTCTTGAATATACCATTGGACATTATTTACAAAGAATACTAATAAAAAAGCGAGTTTAGCCGATCGAGTTTAGCCTATAAAGCGAGTTTAGCCTATAATAATTAATATATTATAGGCTAAACTCGCTTTTTTATTAGTATTTACTTGTAATAGAACTTATGCTTGATAGAAATATTAGAATATATAGAATATTCTAGAGTTGAAAAATGAGATGAAACTGAGGACGAAAAATGGCAAAAAAGAAAGCATTCATTCCCCTTCTATGTCTTACATCTATAGTCTTTTTGCCCTGGTGCATCTCTTTTACATTTAAGAAAAGTCTGGAATCTTGGATTACTAATTGGTGGAATACGAAAGAATCCGAAATTTTCTTGAATACTATTCAAGAAAAAACTATTGTAAAGAAATTCCTAGAGTTCGAGGAACTGTTCCTCTTGGATGAAATGCTAAAGGAATACCCGGAAACACATTTACAAAACCTTCGTATCGAAATCTACAAAGCGACCATCCAATTGATTCAGACGAACAACGAAGATAATATCCATACGATTTTTCATTTCTTTACAAATATAATATGTTTCCTTATTCTAAGTGTTTATTCTATTAGGGGTAATCAAGAACTCATTATTCTTAACTCTTGGGTTCAAGAATTTGTATATAACTTAAGTGACACAATAAAAGCTTTTTCTATTCTTTTCTTAATTGATTTCTCTGTAGGATACCATTCGACTGGTCTTTGGGAACTAATGATTTGGTCTGTCTATAAAGATTTTGGATTTACTCCGAATGATCATATTATATCTTTTCTTGTTTCTATTTTGCCAGCCATTTTAAATATTATTTTTAAATACTGGATTTTCCGTTATTTAAATTGTGTATCTCCGTCGCTTTTATCGATTTATGATTCAATTCCATTCCGTGAATGACTGAAAAAAGGACCCACTGATCCAATTCTAAAATTTGTTTAGCTTTTATATAAAAGCTAAACATTCCAAATTTCACTTATTCATTTTCGTTTTACTCGTATTCTTCCTATATTATAGGCAAATAATTGGAGTAAATAGCAGAATCATGGATAGGGAACTGTGCCAGTTCCCTACCTAATCTTATTGTAGAAATTTTCAGGATCAAGGATTGGACCATGCAAACTAGAAATGCTTTTTCTTGGATAAAGAAAGAGATTACCCGATCTATTTCCGTATTGCTCATGATCCATATAATAACTCGAGCACCCATTTCAAATGCATATCCCATTTTTGCCCAACAAGGTTATGAAAATCCTCGAGAAGCTACCGGCCGGATTGTATGTGCTAATTGCCATTTAGCTAATAAGCCCGTAGATATTGAGGTTCCACAAGCGGTACTTCCCGATACTGTATTTGAAGCAGTTGTGCGAATTCCTTATGATATGCAAGTGAAACAAGTTCTTGCTAATGGTAAAAAGGGGGCTTTGAATGTAGGAGCTATTCTTATTTTACCAGAGGGTTTTGAATTGGCCCCTCCTCATCGTCTTTCGCCCGAGATTAAAGAAAAGATGGGTAATTTGTCTTTTCAAAGCTATCGTCCCACAAAAAAAAATATTCTTGTGATAGGCCCCGTTCCTGGGAAAAAATATAGTGAAATTACCTTTCCTATTCTTTCTCCAGATCCTGCTACTAAGAGAGATGTTTACTTCTTAAAATATCCTCTATACGTAGGCGGGAACAGGGGAAGGGGTCAGATTTATCCCGACGGAAGCAAAAGTAATAATAATGTTTATAATGCTACAGCAACAGGTGTAGTAAACAAAATAATACGAAAAGAAAAAGGTGGATACGAAATAACGATAGTAGATGCATCAGATGGACGTGAAGTGATTGATATTCTACCGCAGGACCAGAACTTCTTGTTTCAGAGGGTGAATCTATCAAACTTGATCAACCATTAACGAGTAATCCTAATGTGGGTGGATTTGGTCAGGGGGATGCAGAAATAGTGCTTCAAGATCCATTACGTGTCCAAGGTCTCTTGCTCTTCTTGGCATCTATTATTTTGGCACAAATCTTTTTGGTTCTTAAAAAGAAACAATTTGAGAAGGTTCAATTGTTCGAAATGAATTTTTAGGAATTTGAATTAATCAACATATTAAGCTGGTAAAAAGAACTCCATTTTTGTTGATAAATTCTGTAAACACCCTTGGTTCTTTCTAGTTTTTGTAGATATACTATATTTAGAAAATTCCTTGTACCGTAGAATTAGTTCAGTCATAGTATGTATATTGTGAAGAAGACTATTTGGTTCTTGGTTTTTTTTTTTTTTTCAACTGCACAATTAATTCGAACCATATGATTATGTAGCTGTTTTCGGATTTTAATGTTCTAGAAATCCTCTAATTTCTATTGTTTTAGAATTAACTCGATACTAAACCTAAAAAAATAGGTAGGTACAGAATATTAAGTAAAGTAGAAATAGACAAAGGGAAAACAGGATTCTAGGATGGATAATTTGTCTTTTCCTAGAGTCCTCTTATTGTTTATGTCGAAATAGATAGTGAAGGAATGAAAGCGGGAATTGAATTCACCAAATACAACTTTCTTAACTTAACTTAAAAAAAAAATAGAATCATGAGTCTATATTAGAAATATATTTCTATTCCATTTCCATTCTAAGAAAAAGAAAACTCTTTCTTTGGGGTAATCTATAGTAAAAGAATTGAATAGGCTCTTTTCCAATTGTTTTAGAGAACGAATCGAGATACAATAAGGATTAGATCCGATGGAACGAACAGATGCAAATAAGAGTATGCAAAAGAATCTATCTTGATTCTTTATTTTTTACTTACTAAAATGGGGGGGGAAAGAAAACATAGTTCCTACCTATTAGTAGGATTCATTACCTTACTACTTCTAAGTATATTTTTTATTTATGCTTTCAATTTTTCAATTCTACTCCAAATCGGATAAGAACTTGCTATATGTTCTAATTGGATGTTTCGTCAATGGTGTTAGGACGGAATGGAATCCTTTTTTGACTCTGTACCAGCGATTCCACTATTATTAGAAGATATTCTCCAATTTTTAGTGAAAAACTAAAAGAATACAAGAAAAATAAGTAAACAATAAAAAAAGAATTAATAAAAGAATTTCTTCATATTGATCATATTGATATAGATAGGAGACATAATTGACATGGATATAGTAAGTCTTGCTTGGGCTGCTTTAATGGTAGTTTTTACATTTTCCCTTTCCCTTGTAGTATGGGGAAGAAGTGGACTTTAAAGGTAATACTAATTGAGTTAAGGGATCAAACTGTCTCAATTGTTTTATAGCTGAGTTCTTCCAGTTTTGAACTATTTGAGTTATTTTATTAATACTAATTAATGAAATGCAATTCTATCTGGATTTAGAAATTCTCTTGTATTGCTTCCAGTGGTGTAATATATTCCATGTATATATCTTATTGAAAAAAAAACTCTTTGAATCAAACAAATATTTAAATTGTTGCCATCTTGATATCCCGGGAATCAAGATAATTGGAAACGGATTCCGATTCCATTTAATCTATTTAAATTTTGGAATACTAAAAAGATTCTTTATTTTTATTTATTAGTTACCGGGATTCTGATAAAGAATCTTAAATCTAAAAATGAAACTAAGAAGAATAAAAATGGCGTTGCTTTTGAATTATTTCAGATTGATTGGAACCAATACAAATAGAATAGATTTAGATGAAATAAAGAAAAATGTGGACGCCTACATTCCATATATATCTATAGATCGATATCCATATATCCATATGAAAAGAAAATGATAAATTGGTTCCTCCATAGGAACTCTTTTTTTTTTAGTAAAACATTCTATTTTTATCCTACTCCTACCGTAATAGAGAATATAGTAGAAAGAAATAGATTTGATTTCTTTCTACTATATGGTTAATAGAATTCTGCTGGTTGTAGTCTGATCATTTTATTTAAAACAAAGATTAAAAGAAATAGAAATCCTTTTTTCATGTTTTTCTTCAATCATTGCTAAGAAATAAGAAGTCATGTTTCAGTAAAATTAGTCACTTTGACTTACCGTTTTTACATAAATTATAAGTAAAAAGGCAGTAGGAACTAGAATAAAGAGTGCAGTAGCTATAAATGCGAGAATATTTACTTCCATAATCTCTATGTTTTCTTTCTCTTTAATTTCTAATAAATACTTCGGGATTTAATCCCATAGAAATAAAAAATATTTCTTCACTAAATTCAATGGTATAAATAGGATCTCGATGATATCCAATCGGATCCATATCACGAATAACTATATGTGATCTATCAAATCAAGAATTCATGGTCGAGAATTGAATAGTATAACATCGGAAGATGTTTTATCCATACCAAATAAGAAAATGACTTTCTGATGCAATCCAAAAGTCCTTTTTCTTTGTCCCAACCTTTCCCTAAAACTAAAAAAGAAAAAAGGAGATACCCGTTAGAAATGATATTTTTTTTTTATTTTTATTCCCTTTCATACACTAAATCCATTGATATTTTTTGGATTTGTATCCATCGGGACTGACGGGACTCGAACCCGCAGCTTCCGCCTTGACAGGGCGGTGCTCTGACCAATTGAACTACAATCCCAGGGAAAAAGTCGTATAGTATACATATATATTCTTACAATTTCATCCAAATTCTTTGTTTTTCTATTTGAGATTCGAACCCCTGGGGCTTACTTCTATATATATTCCTATTTGGATGGGTCTGCACTTTATCGACACGGATGACTCGCATCGCAATCCGTTCGTTATTGCCAACTTGATTTAAAAATAAATCAATCAAGAAATCAAGGAAACAAAAAAGAGTCTTTTTTGTTTTTTAACTTTAACCCTTTCCTTAGACTTTAAACTTACAGATCCCGATAGGAATTTTGCAAAATCCTAATTTGTGGAAAAAATATGTAAGTAATATGGAAAAAACACATAGGACTCGAGATTCTAATCTTGTGTATCCGAACCCATTGGTGATTTTAAGAGAACACCAAATGGGGTCTATCATTTCATGGTGGATCCGTAAATATTTTATTTTTGGGCCGAGCTGGATTTGAACCAGCGTAGACATATTGCCAACGAATTTACAGTCCGTCCCCATTAACCGCTCGGGCATCGACCCAGCAGGAAGAATCCAATTTAGTCTTTATTGATAATCCCTGATCCATTTCCTTTCGTAGTATCCTACCCCCAGGGGAAGTCGAATCCCCGTTGCCTCCTTGAAAGAGAGATGTCCTAAACCGCTAGACGATGGGGGCAGCCTTGCCCGACCTCCATTCTACTATGTTCATAGTATGAACAGTTTTTTGAAATTGTCAATAGAATGATTCAATCAGAAGGATCTTCCCATCTTTCAGAATTCCTTACAATTTTTGGATTCACCCTTTCGATTTCGAAATGGTTCATTCCAATCACCAATCTAGAATTCAACAAAATACAAAATAAAACGAAGTAATGCGAAAGAAACCAAAATAAACATAGAATCCTTTCTGGAAATAATTGATTTGCTGGAACAGGGGGGCATTAACACCTTATTTCGTTCACTTTCATTCAGTGTTAAGAAGATTGAATTAGGTATATTTCTATTTCACACTAAGTAGGGAAATAAAAAAATGAGAATGAATCCGGAAATGGAGTAAAATAAAAAAGGATGAAGATCAATAAGAATTGAGTTAAGGGACAGGATAGAATCCATTTATCAAAGATTCGGAAATATTTGAAATAGATGTACTCAACTCATATTCATATTCATATTCATATTGGCTGATTCTGTATTCGGGAATTGACTCAAACGGCGCCCTTTTAACTCAGCGGTAGAGTAACGCCATGGTAAGGCGTAAGTCATCGGTTCAAATCTGATAAAGGGCTTTTTTTTGATCAAAAAATGATAACAGTAGTATTTCTATTTGAAGAAAGATATACAAATATTCTTGATATTTGTAAGAAGTTTCTGTTTGTAATAAAATAAAAAAAACTAATGAATAGTTGAATTTCATTATAAAAAATCCAATTTAGAATTTAAACTCTATTAAGTTATTGTTATCATTCGAATAGAGTAAACTCATTCTAGTTAGAAAGGGAAATAGTATTCTTTTCTATATATATTTCTTTTTTTAGAATCTGATATTTTCTTTGCTTTAATTGTCATATACTCCTATTTTGGATTCTTCCAATCCAATAAAGGGAAAGATTCTAAAAAAAGTAAGTGGACCTAACCTATTGAATCAGAACTATATCCACTATTCTGATATTCCAATTGGTGGATAGAAATGAAATTCGAACAGTGTATCTTTTTTTCTTTTTAATACCCTTTTGGTTCGAACTCTGCAAGAATCCGTCTATATTTCGGATAATATCTTATTGTTCCTAGGAATCAATTGCTACTCCTCTCCTCCAATGGGAGGGCTTATTCTAAGTTCCAACAGACAAGTCATTTGACTTCCAAATATCTTTTTTCCGAATACAAGAAAAGATCAAAATTGATTTCTATTATTTCTTTAAGATAGGTCTATAAAAATAGAAGATATGTCTATAAAAAGAATAGAAAAATCCATCCAATCATGACTTCGAGTATCAAACATTTGGTTTTCATATCTATGATGCATACGAGATTTTGAAGGCAATTATTGGACGAAACTTTCAGTTAGAATCTATTATTATTAATCCAATTCCCTAGAATATTCAAAAATAGGACAGATAGATAAAAAAATAAATAGAGAAAAAGAGTCCAATTTATTACCTCGATCCGCAAGTAAAGGGTATACGTCGGAATTAGATTAATCTGAATGACAGAAAAATAGAACAAAGAATACAATAAAAGAAATCAATGTAAAATAGAAAGTAAAAATAGTAAAATAGAAAGTAAAAATAGGATCCTCTAGTAGTTTTCTAGACATACAAATTCGAATAATATAGAAAACTATTTTTTTTTTTTAATTTCACGAACAAGATTCAAAAAGAATCTTATTTGATAAAAGCAGAGTAGTATGTCTGGGGATCCGCTGGTAACGAGAGTAATAAAAGCGATCGATCATTTGTTTTTGGAATAGTTCTTTAAAAAATGTATTTCTAGGATTTATGAGTCATAAGACAATTTTCGAGTCATGACTTAGGGAATTTTGTTAGAATAGAAAGGAATAAGCCAATTAATTAAGTTAATGGATTTATTAGATATCAATGGACAAAAAAAGAATTTTTCTATTCGAACCCCAGTAGAAAAGAAGGGACAGTCTACGAGAAATCATATTCTATATAAAATGAAAAAAGCCTCGAAGGTTCCATCGTTGAAAATCCTAGGAGGTGTTCGGAAATGGTTTGAAGTAGTTGAATAGGAGGATTACTATGACTATAGCTCTTGGTAAATTTACCAAAGATCAAAATGATTTATTTGATATTATGGATGACTGGTTACGGAGGGACCGTTTTGTTTTTGTGGGTTGGTCCGGTCTATTGCTCTTTCCTTGCGCCTATTTTGCCGTGGGGGGTTGGTTCACAGGTACCACCTTTGTAACTTCATGGTATACTCATGGATTGGCAAGTTCCTATTTGGAAGGTTGTAACTTCTTAACTGCAGCAGTCTCTACTCCTGCTAATAGTTTAGCACACTCTTTGTTGTTACTGTGGGGTCCTGAAGCACAGGGAGATTTGACCCGTTGGTGTCAATTAGGTGGTCTGTGGACTTTTGTTGCTCTTCACGGTGCTTTCGGATTAATAGGTTTTATGTTACGTCAATTTGAACTTGCTCGATCTGTTCAATTGCGGCCTTATAATGCAATCGCATTCTCCGGTCCAATTGCTGTTTTTGTTTCTGTATTCCTGATTTATCCACTGGGCCAGTCTGGTTGGTTCTTTGCGCCTAGTTTTGGTGTAGCAGCTATATTTCGATTCATTCTCTTTTTCCAAGGGTTTCATAATTGGACATTAAACCCATTTCATATGATGGGAGTTGCTGGTGTATTGGGCGCTGCCCTACTATGCGCTATTCATGGCGCTACCGTAGAAAATACCTTATTTGAAGATGGTGATGGCGCAAATACATTCCGTGCTTTTAACCCAACCCAAGCAGAAGAAACTTATTCAATGGTTACTGCTAACCGCTTTTGGTCCCAAATCTTTGGGGTTGCTTTTTCCAATAAACGTTGGTTACATTTCTTTATGTTATTTGTACCAGTAACTGGTTTATGGATGAGTGCTCTTGGAGTAGTCGGTCTGGCCCTGAACCTACGTGCCTATGACTTTGTTTCTCAAGAAATCCGCGCAGCGGAAGATCCTGAATTTGAGACTTTCTACACCAAAAATATTCTCTTAAACGAAGGTATTCGTGCGTGGATGGCGGCTCAAGATCAGCCTCATGAAAACCTTATATTCCCTGAGGAGGTTCTACCACGTGGAAACGCTCTTTAATGGAACTTTACCTTTAACTGGTCGTGACCAAGAAACGACTGGTTTTGCTTGGTGGGCCGGGAATGCCCGACTTATCAATTTATCCGGTAAACTACTGGGGGCCCATGTAGCCCATGCCGGATTAATAGTATTCTGGGCCGGAGCAATGAACCTATTTGAAGTTGCTCATTTCGTACCCGAGAAGCCCATGTATGAACAAGGCTTAATTTTACTTCCCCATCTAGCTACTCTAGGTTGGGGGGTAGGTCCTGGAGGGGAAGTTATCGACACCTTTCCATACTTTGTATCTGGAGTACTTCACTTAATTTCCTCTGCAGTATTGGGCTTTGGCGGTATTTATCATGCACTTCTGGGACCTGAGACTCTTGAAGAATCTTTTCCATTCTTTGGTTATGTATGGAAAGATAGAAATAAAATGACTACTATTTTAGGTATTCACTTAATTTTGTTAGGTATAGGGGCTTTTCTTCTAATATTGAAGGCTTTTTATTTTGGGGGTATATATGATACCTGGGCTCCAGGAGGGGGAGATGTAAGAAAAATTACCAACTTAACCCTTAGTCCAAGCATTATATTTGGTTATTTACTAAAATCGCCTTTTGGGGGAGAAGGTTGGATTGTTAGTGTGGACGATTTGGAAGATATAATTGGGGGACATGTATGGTTGGGTTCCATTTGTATACTTGGTGGAATCTGGCATATCTTAACCAAACCCTTTGCATGGGCTCGGCGTGCACTAGTATGGTCTGGGGAAGCTTACTTATCTTATAGTTTAGGTGCTTTAGCCGTTTTTGGTTTTATAGCTTGTTGCTTTGTCTGGTTTAATAATACTGCTTATCCTAGTGAGTTTTATGGTCCCACTGGACCGGAAGCTTCTCAAGCTCAAGCATTTACTTTTCTAGTTAGAGACCAACGTCTTGGAGCTAATGTAGGCTCCGCTCAAGGGCCTACCGGTTTAGGTAAATATCTAATGCGTTCTCCGACCGGAGAAGTCATTTTTGGAGGAGAAACTATGCGTTTTTGGGATCTGCGTGCTCCCTGGTTAGAACCTCTAAGAGGTCCTAATGGTTTGGACTTGAGTAGACTGAAAAAAGATATACAGCCTTGGCAAGAACGTCGTTCCGCAGAATATATGACTCATGCTCCTTTAGGTTCTTTAAATTCCGTGGGTGGCGTAGCTACAGAAATTAATGCAGTCAATTATGTCTCTCCTAGAAGTTGGTTAGCTACTTCTCATTTTGTTCTAGGATTCTTCCTATTCGTAGGTCATTTATGGCACGCGGGAAGAGCTCGCGCAGCTGCCGCAGGATTTGAAAAAGGAATTGATAGAGATTTGGAGCCTGTTCTTTCCATGACTCCTCTTAATTGAGACATGAAATCCAATGCTTGACGTAAGAATCACTTTGATTTTAGTATACATATTGAGTTGAGTCGAGGAGATCATATTGAAAAAATATTTTCTTTTTCAATTCATTTATATCTAATCTTTTTTCGGGCTCGGCTATATCACCACTTAGCCGAGCCCGAAAAAACCGAGCCAACTTAAATCAATTTAAATCAATAAAAGAAAAAAATCCATTCGCCAAGAAAAAGGAGAGAGGGGGATTCGAACCCTCGATAGTTCTTTGTTTGGAACTATACCGGTTTTCAAGACCGGAGCTATCAACCACTCAGCCATCTCTCCAAAAGCTAATTTCTATTTTATCTTTATTCCACTCAAGAGAACATGACCATACAAATTAATACCCTTTTCTCTATGATAAAGATATCCAGTGTGAATCTATTGGTCTAGTTCTCTATCCATATATATTATATATTATATATTCATGATCCAGCATGCTCTTTTGTGAAGTAAAAAAAAAAAAAACTACCCCTCGATTCATGCCTCAATAAGGAGTGTCATCTAAAATCAATGGATTCATGATAAAACCCCCCATAATGAGAATGTGTTTTTTATTTATTTTTGGAAGGGGTCAAATCAAAAGAAAAGGGGTTGGGGGATCAAATGGTATAGTTCTTTTGTTGGTAAATTAGAGGATTATAAACATGACTATTGCGTTTCAATTAGCTGTTTTTGCATTAATTGTTACTTCATCCATTTTATTAATTAGTGTACCTGTTGTATTTGCTTCTCCTGATGGTTGGTCAAGTAACAAAAATGTTGTCTTTTCCGCTACATCCTTATGGATTGGATTAGTATTTCTAGTGGGTATTCTGAATTCTCTCATCTCTTGAAACTATTCATTCTAGATCAAAAAACGAAATGACCCCTCCCCCCGAATTCTTTCGGGTTGTGAGGCACATGAAAATGGAATATATAAGACCCCACCAATAAAGAAAACGAAAACATTAATAATGGGAATTATTAATGGGAGGGGTCAAACTTCTTCTATTGGAAAAAGCTTATATCTTATACTTAATATGATATACATAGTAAAACGAAAAACTTGAAGATTAAAATATTCATATTATTTTCTGAATTTCATATTCTTTTCGGAATCGAAAATAAAATAGATATATAGATCATAGATAAATATCTATAATCTGCACAATTTGACATCAAAGTAACATGCTGGTGTCAGACAACTTCATCATTTTTTTATGCCAGTAGGTGTTCCAAAGGTAGCCTTTCAAATTCCTGGCGAGGATGAAGCTACTTGGGTTGACTTATACCATCAACTTTTTTACGACAGAATCCTTTTTTTAGGGCAAGAGATTGAGAGTGAAATAGCAAATCAAGTTGCTGGTATGATGATATATCTCAGTTTAGATATAAATAAATACATAGAGAAAAGAGAAATAAATAGAATAGAAAAAACAATCGATAAAAAAAATACATCAAATTTTTTTAATTTTTTTAAATAAAGGGGGATATATGAATCAAACGAAGAAAAATGACTTAGACATTTGGATTTTAGAATTGCGAGACATTTTTAGAGAGAGCAAGAATTCTTCCTATTTCTCAGATTCCTGGACACAATTCCATTCAGTCATATCTGTCATTCACATTTTTTTCCATCAAGAGAGTTTTATCAAACTCTTAGACTCCAGAATTTGGAGTATCCTAGTTTCACGCGGTTTAACAAGATATTTCACGATCAAGAATTTTGTCTTATTTCTACTAGCGATCCTTATATATCGTATTAACAATCGAAAGATGATCGAAAAAAAAAATATTTATTTGACAGGGCTTCTTCCTATACAAATCAATTCCATTGGATCCGGGAATGATCCATTGGAAGACTCAAAAGATTCGTTCAATATCAATAGGTTGGTCATGACTAGGTTGATTGTTCCGCTCCTGTCTGGTCCAAAAGAAAAAAATATATCTGAGAGAGATAATTGCTCTTTTTTCGGCGACAGATGGTCAGAACTTCATCTGGATTTGAATCCTACTGAGAAGTCCGCTCAAGATATAAAATTATTTAAAAAAGAAGAAGATGTTTCTTTTGTTCTTTCGAGGCAATCGGAAAATAAAGAAATAGCCAATATAGTTAAGATAATCATGTATTTACAAAATAATGTCTCAATTCATCCTATTTCATCCGATAGAGGATGTGATAGGGTTGCAAAGGAGAAACTTTTGACAGTTCCAAATCATATTTCATTCTTGAACAAAAAGCTAGTTTTTGGTTTATTTGATCTATTCCATGACCAGAATAGGGGGGGGTACTTGTTACATCGCGATTTTCAATCAGAAGAGAGATTTCAAGAAATGGCAAATCTATTCAATCTCTCAATAACTAAGCCGGATCTGGTGTATCATAATGGATTCTCTTTTTCTATTGATTTGTCGAAAATTGATGATAAACAATTTGTAAATCAAGTATTCAACTCCAGGGATGAATCAAAAAAGAAATCTTTATTGGTTCTGCCTCGGCTTTTTTACGAAGCGAATGAATCTTTTTATCCAAAGATCATAAAAAAATGGGTCCAGACCTCTTGTGGGAATTCTTTTCAAGGTAATCGATTCAATCGCAACTTAGAATATGTAATTAAAAGGTATGAAAATGATATTCATAATCATATACCTCTAAGGAAACACATGATCAATCAACGTTTCTCAAATTGGAAAAAGAGTCAGAAGAAATGCTTTGATCCTCTTCTTTTTATTTATCGAACCGAGAGATCCGTGAATAAGGATCCAAATACAGATAAATACAAATGGTCCAAGGGGAGCAAGAATTTCCAGGAACATTTGGACCATTTCATTTCTGAGGAGAATAGCCGTTTTCAAGTAGTGTTCGATCGATTACATATGAATGCATATTCGATTGATTGGTCTGAGGTTATCGACAAAAAAAATTTTTCTAAGTCACTTTGTTTGTTTTTGTCCAAGCTTCTTCCCTTTTTCTCTAACTCAGTTCCTTTTTTCTTGGTGAGTTTTGGGAGTATGCCCGTTCATAGGTCTCAGATCCATATGGATGAATTGAAACGTATGAATGATGCACTCGGGAATCAGTTGTTAGAATCAATGGGTCTGCAAACGGTTCATTTGAAAAAAAAGAAAGCCCTATTATTGGATGACTATTATACTTCTCAAAAATCGAAATTATTGATCAATCAGATAGCAAATCAAGACAATTGGCTGAATCCTGTGAAATGTTTTCATAGAAGTTCATTGATTTCCTCTTTTTATAAAGTAAATCGACTTCGATTCTTGAATAATCAAGATTTCGATTGTAAGAAAAGATTCTCTTTTTATGGGGAAAGGTCCTGTAATTATGATTTTTTGTATGAACAATTCCTCAATGTCTTGTTCAGTCGAAAGAAAATATTTTCTTTTGGCGACGGGAAAAAAAAACATGTTTTTTTGGACAGAGATACTATTTCACCAAGCGAGTTAGAGGTCTCTAACATATTAAATAATTTTCCGCAAAGTGGTGATGACGGATATGACTTGTACAAATCTTTCCATTTTCCAACTCGCGGTCCTAGAGCTATTGCGGACATTTCTGGAACACCTCTAACAGAGGAAGAAATAGTGAATTTTGAAAGAACTTATTGTAATCGTCTTTCCGCTATTAATCTGTCTGATCCAAAATGGAAAAAGTTGCATACGTATTTGGATTTCGATTTAAACATAGATTTGCTTGACACTGATTTGCGTGACACTCTATATACTCTATATTCATATACTCTATATTCTGAGGAATTTTTACCATCCGAAAAGAGGAAAAAAAAACCTCTAAAAAAATTCCTTAAAAAAGGGCAGATGTATAGAAACTTTCAAAGAAAGAGTAGTTTTTCAACCGTTCTCTCCAAATTGAAGCCATTGTACCCGTATATAATACCGTCGCTCCTTACCACGACAGGGCAAAAAAATCTACTTTTACTATTTATACATACTTTTTCAGACCTATTTGTGATACTAAAGAAGAGTCCTAAATGGAAAAAAATGTTATCTATTTTGCCTAATCTTATCCATGGAGCCAAGGCAATTCTTCGGAAAAAACTGGGTATTGGACAACGGAATCGTATAAGTGAGATTTGGAGTAAGTGTTTACATAAGTCTCTTGTAGAGGTGTACGAAAAAGATCTTCTTCACACAAATAATGAGTCACCATTCATATCGACACATCTGAGATCACTAAATATTGAGGAGTTCCTGTTTTCAATCCTTTTACTTCTTCTTATTACTGGATATTTAGTTCATACACATCTTTCCTTTGTTTCTCGATTCTCTAATGAGTTACAGACAGAGTTCGAACAGGTCAAATCGTTGATGATTCCATCCTACATCATTGAATTGAAAAAACTTCTGGATAGGTATGGTACATCAGAACAAAAATATTTCTGGTTACAGTATATTTTTCGAATGGCTCTAAAACAATTCGAAAATTTTCGAGAAGAAAGACGAGGTTCGCCTTCTGGCGTCCCAAGGGGTGAAGGTTTTAATCTCATGAAGTTCATAAGGATTCTACCAAATCCCATCAATCGAATCGCGTTTTTGAAAAATACGAGACATTTAAGTCATACAAGTAAAGAAATCTATTCATTGATAAAAAAAAGAAAAAACATGAATAGTGATTGCATTTCTGATAAAATAGAATCCTGGATCGCGAATAGTGATTTAATTGCTGATAAAGAAAGAGAATTCTTGCTTACTTTCTCTACCTTAACGACAGAAAAAAGGATGGATCAAATTTTAGTGAGTCTTACTAATAGTGATGAGTTATCAAAGAATAACTCTGGTTATCAAATGATTGAACAACCGGGAACAATTTACTTACGATATTTAATTGACATTCATAAAAAGGATCTAATGAATTATGAGTTCAATACATCCTGCTTAGCAGAAAGACGGGTATTCCTCGCTCATTATCAGACAATCACTTATTCAGAAATCCCGTGTAGGGCTAGCTGTTTGGATTTCCCATCTCATGATAAACCCTTTTCGCTACGCTTAGCCCTATCCCCTTCTAGGGGTATTTTAGTGATAGGTTCTATAATAACTGGACAATCCTATTTGCTCAAATCTCTAGCGACAACCTCCTATGTTCCTTTCATTACAGTATTTGTAAACAAGTTCCTGGAGAACTTTCCTAGGGGTTTTGATACGAGTTATGATGAGGACGATCTTTTTGATCAAAGAGAGGGTACCATTTACAGTCTTTTACCGGATTACGAGGGTAGTTGCTATAATCCAGAGAATTATGAAAGGGATCATAGCGACGATTTCGACCGTAAGCTTGATAGCCGATTGAAGTTTCTAAGTATGGAGGATCCGGTATCTAGCGATATCATACCGGAAAAGGAACTAGACCGGTTTTATCTCACAATTCAATTGGAATTAGTAAAAGCAATGTCTCCTTGCATAATTTGGATTCCAAACATTCATGATTTCGATAGGAAGGAGTCGGATGACTTATCGCTGGGTATATTAGTGAACTCTCTTTCCAGAGATTCTGAAAAAGGTTCTACTAGCAATAATCTTGTTATTGCTTCTACTCATATTCCAGAAAAAGTAGACCCTTGTTTAATAGGGACGGATAAATTAAATACATGCATTAAGGTACGAAGGCTTCTTATTCCACAACAAAGAAAGCACTTTTTTACTCTTTCATATACTAGGGGATTTCACTTGGAAAAGCAAATATTCAATAC
>CAWUDS030001144.1:0-32500 GCA_963859935.3 Lathyrus sativus
TAGGAGTGCCTGTGTTAGATCAGATGCCTTTTATTCACGAGGATACTAAGCCTGAGTTGGCTAAGCTTGCTGAGATTGTCAGTTTAGATGCTTCTGAGTTCCCCAGAGGTTTGGTCAAGCTAAATGGAGCTTATGGTTTTCATCTTTCTTGCTTGGTTGAGAAGGCTACGCAGTGTACAAAGGATGGATGTTGGATTGTCTTCAATGCTATTCTGGCTGTTTGCATTTATGGGATTGTATTGTTCCCAAACTTGCCTGATTTTGTTGATTTAGATGCTTTCTTTATTCTTGCCTCGAAGAATCTGGTGCCTACTCTCTTGGGTGACGTTTATCATTCTATTCACTATAAGAATGAAAAACGTCGGGGAAAGAATGTTTCTTGCTGTGTACCTCTTCTATACAGGTGGTTTCAGGGACATCTTCCTAAGACGGGACCTTTTGTTGATACTGCTGGTACTTTAGATTGGTCTTCCCGGTTGATGGGATTGTGTGCTGAGAATATTGTTTGGTTTGATTGGAACCTGCTCGGAGTGGATATTATATATAGTTGCAGTGGCTTTCCGAACGTTCCTTTGATTGGACGAAAATGTTGTATTAACTATAACCCTTCTCTGCTTGTGAGACAATTTGGCTTTCTTTGAGGGACTCTCCGGTTGAAGATGAGATACAGGAATCTATGTATCTCACGGGTTTATTAGATGGAGATGTTTTGGTCAGATTGAGCCGTGTTTGGGGTAATATTCACAGAAAAGGAAAGACATTGCTTGGTAAGAGTGACAGTCGAGCTTATAATCCTTATCGACTCTGGATCCATGAGAGAGTTAGGACTTCTTTGATGCCATATCCTGCTGCAGAGCCTTTGTACCTTCCGGTGATTGAGGCACCTACTTCAGTAGAGATTGAGAAGTATAATAAGCTGCTGGCTGAGAAGGAAGAGTTGCAAAGAGCAAATGAAGAGTTAGAGAAAGAGATTTTCCAGCTTCAACATGAGAAGAATGAGGCAACTTTCACTTTGAAGAAGCAGACTGAGATGATTAATAGATTGGGTTCAGATTTGACTGAAGAGACCAGTAAGAGAGAGAAAGTAGGAGTAGACCTGAATGGGGTTAGTAGTGTACTTGCTACTAAGAAAGAACTTCTGAACAAGGCTTATTCTCGACTTTCCAAATGGGAACTTTTGTGGAATGCCACGCTTACTAGCCGGAAGGAGCGTGAAAATGAATTGAAGCTTCAGATTTCCCAGTTAGAGGAGCAGCTCAATGCTAAGGATGCGAAGATTGCTGAAGAGGTATCTCTTAGACATGACGCTGAGCTTAGAGTGAGCAGCATAGTCAAAGAAACTAGGGGTGGTGAATTGAAGGTTGGCTTCAAAAGATGCAGGATTGATGAGTGTTTTGGCAGGGGAGCCTGTGAAGAGGACGCCAAAAAGCTGAAATCCACTGTTGAGCGACACGCATTACTAATACAGGAACTAATCTCCAGACTAGGTCATCCGGAGACGTTAAGGCTATTGGAAGATGTCAGAGCGCGCCATTTGGCCTGATTTATCTTTGCTTTGCTCTTGTTATTCGTACTTGTATTTTGACCATCGCCAGGCTTGTTGGCCGAGGTCTTTTTCAGTTGTATTCAGTTGTATCTTTGTACTCTGCCTCTTGGCATTTGTTTATGTATGAGGTTTCTGATTCTGCGCTTGCTTACTTGGGACTCCATTGTCGTTATGGCTTCTTCTCCGGAACTAGAATCGGGGGGGGGGGGGGGGGGGGAATTCACCTGTTGCATATTTACACGTGTGCATTTGCATATTCATATTGCATGGCAGGTACTTTTTTGAGCTCGAATCTTATCTCCTGCATCTTACAGGTTGTTTCAAGATTGACGAACAGAGAATTCATCGGTACGCTACAAGAAGCAACAGTAAGAAGATCATGGATCAGGTACAATCTGAGATGCAGGAGATCTGGGATAGGTTGACTCAATTCATGCAGACAATGGAAGCTGTGGCCAAAGGCTAGGAACATCTTCAAACTCTGGTGCAACCGCTGCTGGCGCGAGCGGCTGGTAATACTGAATACAACTCTGTTCATGTTGAGACTCCTCGCAGGGAGGAAGTGATCCCAAATGCTGGTGAGAATGCTACTGGCAATGGCAATGGCAACGCTGGTAACAGAAATGCTGGTAATGTTAATGGGAACGTGGAAACCAACAGGAATGTTGGTATCAATACTAGTTTTGGTGACAACAATCAGGGTCTTGGCTTTGGCAATCGGGATGGCAATGATGGTTTCAATAATCAGGGCCTCGGCAACGGAGGGTTTGGTGATAATAATCAAGGTTTTGGTAATAATGGCTACGGCAATGTTGGGTTTGGCAATGTGAATACTAATGGTGCTAGGATGGGTCCTTTCAATGCTGGTTTTGGGACAGTGGCTGCTAATCAAGAGCTTGGCAATCTGAGGTATGATCCCAGGTTCTTCCAAAGTGGTCATGTTCATGGTCGTAATGCTGCTTATGAAGGATATGGTAATGAGGGGCCGTACTGGAATAGAGATCGTCAGGAAGATGCCTTTTTTGGGAAAGGCATGGGTTTTAAGGGTCCCACTGATAGTGATCGGAGGATTAAAATGTTGGAGGAATAGATGAGAGGTATAGCCAATCAAAATTCTGCAGGGTTGGACATGGCTACCATGGGACTGGTTCCTGGGCTGAGGGTGCCATTGAAGTTCAAAGCTCCCACTTTCGATAAATATAAAGGGGATACATGCCCACGGGTTCATGTGCGTTCATACTACCGAGGATGGCTGCTTACTCTGATGATGAGAAGATGCTTATGCATTTTTTCCAAGATGGTTTGCCAGGACCATCGCTGGAATGGTACATGGGACTAGAGGCTGCACAGGTCGGAAGTTGGAAAGAATTGGCTGATGCTTTCGTCAAACATTATCAATACAATAGTGACCTTGCACCAAATAGGGTCCAGCTTCAAAGTCTTTCACAGAAGAATGGGGAGAGTTTCAAGGAGTATGCTCAGTGTTGGCGTGATCTGGCGGCAAGAGTCCACCCCCCTATGGTTGAAAGGGAGTTGATTGATATTTTTGTTGGAACATTCTCTGGGATGTATTATGATAAATTGCTCAATTGCTCGATGGGTAGTTTCTCTGACATGATACTCATGGGAGAACAGATTGAAAATGGCATCAAAATTGGTAAGATTCAAGCTAATGAATCGACCTCAGTTGGAGGTGCAAAAAAGGTCTTTGGTGGTAAAAGGCAAGGAGACGCCAGTGCAGTGTATGGTGGTCGAGGACGAGGTAAAGGTCGAAATCAGTATATTCAACAACAAGTTGCTAGTGTGACGATCCCTATACCACAACAACGACAACAACCACACCAGCAGCAGCAACAACAACAAAGGTATAATCCTGCTCAGAGAAGGATCCAAAATGGGAAGCCGAATAGGGTATTTGATACACCTCCGTCAACGTATGCAGAACTGCTTCAGACGCTGTTAAGTTTGAATCTGGTTGAGAAGAGAACGTTGTACCCACCCACAGGAGCGCTTCCTTACGGGTATGATACTAGTAAGCAGTGTAGATTTAATTCCGGGGCACCCGGACATGATATCGAGAGTTGTCATGCTTTTAAGCACAAAGTCCAAGATTTGATTGATAGTAAAGTCATTAACTTCAGTAATGATGGTCCCAACATTGTACAAAAACCAATGCCGAATCATGGAGCAAATGTTGTTTTGACAGAGGAGGATTTGGATTTGGTTATGGACGTAAATGATCTGAATACACCTTTAAGCTATGTTAAAAGCAGATTGTTGAGAGGGGGGTCTTCCCCGGATGTGATGAGTACTGTTTGGGTTGTTGGACCCGACCAGAGGGCTGTATTGATTTAAAGAGAGGTATTCAGTCCATGATTGATGAGGGAACCTTACAGTTTGACCGCACTGCTATTGAGAAACCTGGTGAGGTAAACTGTGAAAAGCAAGGTGAGGTCGCAACAATTACAATTCCACGAAAGACTATTACGATATCAGCGCCCGCCAAGCGGCCAACTATCACGATAACGAAAGCAAGACCCGTTCCTTATGAGAGTACGAAAGCCATTCCATGGAATTATGGGTTGGAAGCTTTTTGCAACGGGGAAAAGATTAATGTGGATATCCAGCCAGCAGGGGCAGTAGGTAGTCTTGTTGAAGCGGGAGGTATGACCCGAAGTGGTAGAATCTTCACTTCACCTGAAATCGAGGCTGAGAGGATTGCTAGAGGCAAAGCCAAAGTGAATGAAGGAGGACCTTCCCAGTTGAAAGAGAAAGAAACGTCGATCAAGGATGTAGAAGAGTTTATGAGGTTGATTCGCAAAAGTGACTATAAGATTGTGGAGCACTTGCAGCAGACGCCCTCCAAAATTTCAATACTATCTTTGTTGCTTTGTTCCGAAGCCCATCAGAATGCCTTGTTGAAAATCTTGGACACGTCTTTTGTACCTCAGGAGGTAACTGTTAATCAGCTTGAGGGGGTACTGGCGCATGTGAATGCTGGCCACAGCTTGGGATTTACTGACTTTGATTTGACGCCTAGAGGTCGGGACCATAATATGGCTTTGCATATTTCAGTGGAATGTCGGGGTACTGTTATGTCGCATGTTCTTGTAGACACCAAATCATCTTTGAATGTGTTGCCGAAGAAGGCTATGATGAAGCTAGATGTCCGAGGAATCATATGCACGCCAAGTGATTTGGTCTTAAGGGCTTTTGATGGGACCAGAAGGTCGGTGTTTGGGTCCATAACGTTGCCACTCCAGGTCGGGTCGGAAGTGTTTGACACAGTGTTTTACATCATGGACATACATCCCGCTTACAGCTGTTTACTTGGGAGACCATGGATACATTCTGCAGGGGCTGTGACGTCCACGCTGCATCAGAAGCTCAAATACATGGTCAGGGACAGTGTTGTTACTATTTGCGGAGAGGAGGACATTCTGGTTAGTCATCTTTCGTCATTCAAGTACGTCGAAGTGGATGGGGAAATCCATGAGACGCCATGCCAAGCCTTTGAAGGGTTGCAGATCAAAGACAAGTCTCATGTTCCTAGCAAAGGGCCAGAGGTGGCCATGTCTTCGTACAAAGATGCTCAGGAAGTGGTTCAGGCTGGAGAAACCAAAGGATGGGGCCAAGTCTTGGAAATTCCGGTCAAGATGGACAAGTTTGGGTTGGGGTATCGCCCGACGTCGTCACCTTCCGCATCAGGCGTGCCAAAATTCAAAGGACCAGTGGTGATCACTCCAGGTGGGGTCTGTTATGAAACGATTAATGTTGTTTCCGATGCTAAAGATGGAGATAGTGACTGCAATATGGACTCGTGGATCAAGCCCGGCGTGCCAGGACAAAATTTGTGCAACTGGTCTATCCAGGAACTTGTCCCAGTGACTTCAAAACAGCAATGATTTGTTTTCTCAATTATTGTATAATCCTGTGTCCTACCCGGGGCATAGTGATTCTGTTTTTAGGGCTACCTGCTTATGTGTGTACTTTGCTTAATCATTAATAAAGGCGTTTTTCTCATGCAAATTTTGTGATCCTTGTTTTTCCTGTTTTTGTTTAACAATAAAATGGCAACGTGGTTATGTGCTTTGTTTGCATTATTTGAAACATTTAACCATTCTCATTGCAGGATTCATATTTCAAACGACACCGATCACGAACTTCCTATGACTCGCTTCGACTTCGAGCACCCGATATTTCAAGCAGAAGAAGAGATTGTTGAGGATAGTGACTTATCAGAAGAGTAGACTCGACTTTTGAAACAAGAAGAGAGAATCATTCTGCCTCATCAGGAGGAAATTGAAATTATCAACATGGGGTCCGAAGAGGTTGTCAGGAATATCCGGATAGGGGCTGCACTGCAAAGCGATATCAAGCAAAGGCTTATCGAGATGCTGCGGGAGTACAGTGATATCTTTGCATGGTCTTACGAAGACATGTCTGGGTTGGATACTGATATGGTGGTTCACCGTCTTCCATTGTGCGAGGAATGTCCGCCGGTTAAGCAAAAACTCAGAAGAACTCGACCAGATATGGCTGTGAAAATTAAGGAGGAAGTTCAGAAACAATGGGACGCCGGTTTTCTGGCTGTTACAACTTATCCCTTATGGGTCGCCAATATAGTACCTGTACCAAAGAAAGATGGCATGGACTATCGATATTTGAATAGAGCGAGCCCAAAAGACGACTTTCCGCTTCCTCATATTGATGTGTCAGTCGACAACACAGCTCAATTTTACGTGTTTTCCTTCATGGACGGTTTTTTGGGCTATAATCAGATAAAGATGGCGCCGGATGATATGGAGAAAACAACTTTTATTACCCTGTGGGGAACATTCTGCTAAAAAGTGATGCCCTTTGGTTTGAAGAACGTCGGGGCAACATATCAGCAAGCTATGACAACACTCTTTCATGACATGATGCATAAAGAGATCAAAGTCTATGTTGACGATATGATTTCCAAATCCCAGACGGAGGAAGAGCATCTGGTCAATCTTCTGAAATTGTTCAAGAGGCTTAGGAAATTCAGGCTGAGGCTGAATCCTAACAAGTGCACTTTCGGGGTGAGATCGGGTAAGCTATTGGGGTTTATTGTTAGCAAAAAAGGAATTGAGGTTGATCCTGCTAAAATAAAAGCAATACAAGAAATGCCAACGCCGAAAACGGAAAAAGAGGTTCGTGGTTTTTTAGGGAGGTTGAACTACATTGCCCGGTTCATATCTCATCTAACGGCCACGTGCGAGCCATTATTCAAGTTATTGAAAAAGGATCAGGCTGTGACCTGGAATGAAGATTGTCAAAGGGCGTTTGAGAAAATAAAAGAATATTTGCAAGAACCTCCAATATTGATACCCCCAGTAGTCGGGAGACCATTGATTATGTATTTGACGGTTCTTGAGAAAAGTATGGGTTGTATTCTCGGTCAACATGACGAGACTGGACGTAAAGAGCATGTGATTTACTACTTGAGTAAAAAGTTCACAGACTGTGAGTCCCGTTACTCAATGCTCGAAAAGACGTGTTGTGCACTAGCCTGGGCTGCCAAATGTTTGAGGCAATACATGCTAAATCATACAACCATGCTAATTTCAAAGATGGATCCAATCAAATACGTGTTTGAAAAGCAAGCACTTTCTGGAAGGATTGCCCGATGGCAGATGGTATTGACAGAATACGATATTCAGTACGTTTATCAAAAGGCTATTAAAGGTAGTGTTCTGTCAAAATACCTAGCTGAGCAGCCAATTGATGATTACCAGCTGATGAGGTTTGATTTTCCTGACGAGGATATCATGTACTTAAAAATGAAGGACTGTGAGGAGCCGTTGCCGGATGAAGGTCCAGAGCTGGGTTCCAAATGGCAATTGATATTTGACGGTGCCGTCAATTCGTATGGAAGTGGAATAGGTGCAATCATTACTACTTCCCATGGGTCGCACATCCCATTCACTGCCAGACTGACCTTTCCAGTTACCAACAATGAGGCCGAACATGAAGCGTGCATTATGGGGCTCGAAGAAGCTATTGATCTGAGAATTAAAAATCTTGATGTATACGGAGACTCTGCTCTAGTTGTGAACTAGATCAAGGGAGAGTGGGAAACTCGTCAGCCCAATATGATACCCTATATGAATTATGCAAGAAGGTTGTTACCTTTCTTTGACAAGGTGGAATTGTACCATGTACCACGAGCAGAAAATCAGATGGCAGACGCTCTCGCGACGTTGTCTTCGATGTATAAGGTTAACTTCTGGAATGAGGCTCCCAGGATAGTTATCTCATGCCTTGATAGGCCCGCCTTCATATTCGCCATTGAGGAAGCTTCCGATGGCAAACCGTGGTATTATGATATCCAGAATTTCCTGAAGAACCAAGAGTATCCGGCTGGGGCATCCAGTCGTGATCAGAAGACTCTTAGGAGATTGGCTGGCAATTTCTATTTGAATTCGGATGGGGTTTTGTACAAAAGAAACCACGACTTGGTGTTGTTGCGGTGTGTGGATGAGAAAGAGGCTAAGTTGCTAATGGAAGAAATCCACGAGGGTACATTTGGCACGTATTCCGGCGGACATGCAATGACGAGAAAGCTATTAAGAGCAGGGTATTACTGGCTAACAATGGAAACAGATTGTTTCAAATTTGCAAGGAAGTGTCATAAATGCCAGATTTATGCGGACAAGATTCATGTGCCTCCGAGCCCTCTGAAAGTTATGTCGTCACCTTGGCTTTTTTCCATGTGGGGAATTAATGTGATTGGGAAGATTGATCCCACGGCATCCAGTGGACATCGTTTTATCTTGGTAGCTATTGATTACTTCACCAAATGGGTTGAAGCGGCATCATATGCTAATGTTACCAAGCAGGTGGTGGCCAGATTTATCAAGAAAGATATTATCTGCAGATATGGAATCCTGGAGCGAATTATCACTGACAACAGTTCAAATTTGAATAATAAGATGATGAAGGAATTGTGCCAGAATTTCAAAATTGAACATCACAACTCTTCTCCTTATCGGTCCAAGATGAATGGCACTGTTGAAGCGGCCAATAAAAACATAAAGAAGATCGTTCAGAAGATGGTTGTGACCTACAAGGACTGGCATGAGATGTTGCCTTTTGCTTTGCATGGTTATCGTACGACGGTACGCACATCAACCGGGGCAACTCCTTTTTCACTGGTATATGGTATGGAGGATGTCCTACCATTGGAGGTTGAGATTCCTTCTCTGAGGGTTTAGCGTGATGTCCAATTAGATGAGGCAGAATGGGTGAAAGATAGATTGAATCAGCTCAGTTTAATGGATGAGAAGAGGCTGGCTTCTCTAGCATATGGTCGACTGTATCAGAGCCGGATGAAGAAAGCTTATGATAAGAAGGTGTGTCCTTGAAGCTTTCAGACGGGCGATCTTGTGCTGAAAAAGATTCTCCCGCCATAATCAGATCACAGGGGCAAATGGACTCCCAACTATGAAGGTCCATATGTCGTTAGAAAGGTTTTCTCTGGAGGAGTCTTACTGTTGTCCACCATGGATGGTGAGGATTTTACATCCCCTGTGAACTCGGACGCAGTTAAAAAATACTTTGTTTAAAGAGACCCGTTGGACAGAAAAAGAAAGTCCAGGCAAAAATGGGGCATCCCGGTGAACCATAAAAAAGGAATAAAAGGTTCGGGAAAAAGTTAGGGATAAAATTGAAAAAATGTACACCCGCGAAGTTGAAAACCGGAAAAGGGCGACTTTAGCAAAAAAGGGTATCCCGGTGAATTGAAAACCCGCAAAGGGCGGTTCACGCAAAAGTTAGGGATTTGAAAAAGCAAATGACTGTGGTCCGAGTTTGATACTGCGTTGCTTAGTGGTTTGGGAGTACCTGAGAGTCGTATATCCGAAACAATCTCTTCCGAAGATCGAGTATCGGGAAAGCGTCAGAGTCAGGCGAGTCATAAGAGGATCAGCTCATGGTGTTTGTCTGTACCACGTTGTCGACATATACACAAACTTCCCTTTGTGCTTTTGTATATTTGTATTTTGTTTGTGCGTAGCTTCCTCTTTTTAGGAGTTGCATCCAGTGTGCAAAATTTTGCCTATTTACAGACCCGTTATTAATAAAGCATGTTATTCAATACTCGATGCTTGTTCTTTACTGTTTTGTTTGTGAAAAACGCCGATGTTTTTGATAAACTTGCATGTGCATGAACTTGCTGACCCTTGCCAATAATTGCTAAAACTTCGAATTGACTGAACGAACGTCACAGATACTAACTGGAATAAATCTTATTGTATAGATTTGTTTTTGTCTCATTTGTGTTTTGCAGGGTTATCACCTTTGGAGAAAACAGTCAAGGGAAGTTGTGTTCCCTAGCCAGAGTCCCGTGACCAAGTGGTTGTATCATTCCTCGGCAGATGGAAGTCACATCTTATCTCAGAAGATTTGAGATGGCACTTATCCCTATGGGATGTGGGCGGTCCTCCTCATAAGAGTATTCCCCAGGAAGGCTGCCAAGAGATTATCCTCAGTGGATTTGAATATCCCCAACAGAAGGTGCATTCCCAGCAGTGAATATGTGCACACTCCATTCCCAACATGGGTAACTCCCGCAGTATAACCAAGTCGTCTTTGGTTCAGAAGGATTATACCTGCGCAGGATTGTTTCTCCTTTTCCCCAGTAGGTTTTTTTTCCTCCGACAGGATGAGCATCCTCATCAGAGTTCGTAATTTCAAGCTTGTGAGCCATTCCCTGACAGGATGGTTATCCCCAGCGGAGTTGGCTTCACACGTCCATCATTTATTTTGCTAGAATGCTTTGTGATACCCGTCCATCCCCAGCGGATTGGGCCTTGTCTTCGGCATTTATTTTGCTGAAGCGCCTCTTGGCATCTTTGCATTTTGCATATATCATCATATTTGCATCTACCCAAACGCGTAGCATTTCCATGTCGTATGGAGCATTACGCCATTGTCAAACATACACATTTTGAAACATAAGCCAGTTTGGTTACCTCTTTGGTTTCAGGTGTTATCCCTTGCAGAGGAGTGAGATTCTTGTTCAGAAGGATTTCCAGATATTCAAATTCTCAGCGTGAGACAGGTGTTGATAACGTTCGTCCCCTAACAGAATTTTTTGGTTAAGTAACTTTTCGTCCCCAGTGGGAGTATGCTCAAGTTGCTGCTACGTCAGCAGTAGAAGATTTCATGTCTTAACTTCTGGAGTTATCACTAGTGATTTCCCCACAGAGTGCTTGGTTAAAGTTTCTCGTATTCTTCAGCGAAGTATTCTTCAAATGTTTCCCTGTGTTGACAGTGATTGTTATCCGTGTTGACGGAATCGTGCCCGTGCTGACGGTGATTGTTATCCGTTTTGACGGATCGTACCCGTGATGACAGTGATTGTTATTCGTGTTGACGGAATTGTACCTGTGATGGACAGAGCTTGTTATCCGTGTTGACGGAATCGTACCTGTGTCGACAGTGATGGTTACCTGTGGCTGACAGAGATCGTACCTGTATTGACAGTGATTGTTATCCGTGTTGACAGAATTGTACTTGTGGTGGACAGAGATTACGCCTGTATTGACAGTGATCGTTATTCGTGTTGACGGAGTCGTTACCCGTGATTGACGGAGTTGTCCCAGTGAAATCGCCGGAGATTGTTATCCGTGTTGACGGATTTGTTACCTGTGTTAACAATGATTGTTGTCCGTGTTGACGGAAATGTTACCTGTGTTGACAGTGATTGTTACCCGCATGGATGGAGTTATTACCCGTAATCGACGGAGTTGTCCCTAGTAAAGTTAACAATGATTAGTATCCGTGTTGACGGAATTAATACCTGTGATTGACAGAGATCGTTATTCCAGTTATGGACGGAATTGTACCCATGGTGATGGAGTCTCCCCTCGTATTAACGAAGTTTAGTTCAGTTGTAGACGGAGTTGTTCCTTGCAAAGTTAATTCGATGCCTGTGACGTCACACAGGGGGTTGATGTTGAAATCCAAAGTTTTTTCAGATGATTGATCAGTTGTTGCCGTGACAACTGGGTTCAGCGCAACAGATGTTGTTCCCCAAGCAGTTTTCACAGCTTGTTTTTGTGGTTGGAAAATTTTCGGGTTTCTTGGTATTCAACCGTCTTCTACCTCGATTGTTCGAAGGCCGTTCGCTCTTCACCCAGTCGGGTCCAAGCCGTTTGAATAGGGGCAGCTGTTGCACCCCAAAATTTTCTCAACCTTTTCTTACCTGGTTTATGTTTCATTGCATTATCATCTGCATAGTTATATCATTTGCATATTATGGTATAATTCATATAGTAGGGGATCAAGTGTGATTCTTCTCAAAAGAAGCCTAGCAAGAGGTCTCATTCAAGATTGAGGAGTTGTCAAAGTCATCAGAAGGTGGTTTGAGTGCCTAAGGGTTTAGATGTTTGAGTGTGAATCTTCTCCTAACTTGAGGATCAACTGAAGACCATCAGAGGGATGTGAAGTGTTGAATGTGAGAAGAGTATGTTTATGGAGCTCATAGAATTCCTAGAGGGTCATGGGAGAGCTCTATCCAGCCATTGTGTCAAATGCAAGAGCCACAGTTGGGGTGCAAGCAATTAGGGTTTCATCTGGATCAATCCTAAGTCAACTGAGCAATTGAAGAGTATCAAAGCCTACTTTTAGGTCATGGAGTTCATGAAATGATATCATAAGACATTTTTGGTGTGGTGCCAAGATTAAATCAAGAAGAGTCAAGAGTGTGGGAAGTTGCTAAATTAGGGTTTCAGTGTAAAATCCCTTGTTTAGTGCCTAACTTCATGACCACATAAGTCAAGATACAAGTTTCAAATGGATCTTTGGACAACATGAAACTTGTAGAGCATCTCAATACCTTTAATTTTAGTACTAGAAGTCCTCAAGGGGATTTATAGAACTCAAGTTATGGCCCAGACAAGTTACAAGTCCTCAGATGCCTCTGAAATTTGTCTGTGAAAATCATCTGACTTTAAAGCTATTTTTGACCTAGAAGGAGGTTTCACATGAACTTTTGGCTAACATGAAACTTGTTCCTCATGATCTTAGCTTTCTAATTTGTAATAGAAGTCTTCCATATGATTTGTAGAACTCAAGTTATGAGGTTTACAAGTCAGGGGTATTTTGGGAAGGTGAGATTATAGGTCATTTTCAATCATAAGTCAAAATCTCCAACTTGCACTTGTCAAATGGATTTTTGTTCAACATGAAAGTTGTTCAAAATGGGGTTTTTAGACTAGCCAAGAGGTCATGAAGGATTAATTGGGCTCATAGAAAGACTTGGTTTGAAATGGTTTCAAAAAGGGAAATTTTCAAATGGATTAAGGAGGGAAAATTGATTTTTTGAGTTAAAGGACCAAAACATGTCAAGTAACTACATTTTTTGAATGGAAATTGAATTCTAAGCACTTTGGCATTACCAGAGTTTTGAGTTTAGGCCAAGTTTCATGAGTTGTCATTTGGTTTCTTCATTTGCAAGTCACACATCCAAAATACTCACCAAGGCATTTCAAGCACTCTTTTTGGTCTGAATACATTCACAAGGTAATGTGCAGTTGAAAGGGAAGCTTCTAGAGCAATTTTCATGGCCAATTCGTGAATGTTACATTGCACATGTGAAGAGAAAAACAGAAAATTGGATTGGCTGGATTGGGCCTCAATTGAGTTGCTAAAGCCCATGGAAACATTCTATATATTCATTGGATTGATTTCAGATCAATTTGGGCTTTCATTTTCGTTAAGAACACTGAAGTTGCAGTTGAAAAATTCCAAGGAGCAAGTGAAATCCTGTTTTGAGTTCCAGGCTGATTCAGAGAAAATTGAAGCTTACAACATCTTTCTCTTGCATCCTTGAATGATTCTGGAGAGTTTTGAAGGTTGAATCAAACTCTAGCTACCTCTGTTAGTGGATCTACACCAGGTATGTAACCTTCAAATTTCTCACCATTGTAGGAAGATATAGATCAATTTGCATATATGGTTAGGATCTAGTTAAGGAGTAGATCGTTTCTGGACAGAATTTTGGATAATTAGAGACAAATTTAGGTGATGTGTAATTTCTGTAGGCACGGTTTAGCTTGATCATGAGGAATTAAGTTGAATTGGATAGATCAATTTGATGTATGAAGCATGAGGAACATTTCTGTATCATTAGATTTGCAATTGGTGATGTTTGATTTGGATGACATTTCTGAACATTGCTTCGAATCTTGAAATCTATGGAGAATTAGAATGTTTGAGTAGGAGATTTGAGATCTTGATGAAATTCTGGAAAGATTGATGTAAGGATTGTTGATGTTTGATCACTTGCAACGACCTGCTCGCCGAAGAAGACGATCGGAGTCTTCTCCGGCCACCGTCCCTGATCTCCACTCAGGCCAGCCTGTGAGTTGGAGAAGATGATCTTTGATCCGTTAGATCATGCCTTTTGTAACGCCCCCTTTCTATACCCCGAAATAATCACATATCAAATCTAATAGTCACGAATACAA
Source organism: Lathyrus sativus (assembly GCA_963859935.3). Lineage (NCBI taxonomy): Eukaryota > Viridiplantae > Streptophyta > Magnoliopsida > Fabales > Fabaceae > Lathyrus > Lathyrus sativus. The sequence goes on from CAWUDS030001144.1 coordinate 14,047, forward strand.
GTATTTTCATTTTCATCAGAGTGTATTTACATTAAGGTATAAAAGAAGTGCGTCACAATACTCACGAAACGACCACATGAATATTAATGTTTAAAAAGAATTAACTCAAAAGGGATAAATCTCAACTAAAAATAAACACATGATTCTTCGAAATTACATATTCATGTATTCTCTTAAAGCGGAAGACTAAAACATATATATATATATATATATATATATATATATATATATATATATATATATATATATATATATATATATATATATATATATATATATATATATATATATATATATATATATATTCACTTAAGACATGACAAAACATAATTACATGTCATCTGGTTGTTCACAACTTCATTCACATACAAACAAAACATCATTAAGACATTCTACAAGCCTATCTACCCAAAGTTACATATCAGAGCGACCGACACGAGGGAAAGGAGCTATACTCCAAAGAAAACCTCCAGCGAATCCTAATCTGCAATGCCTCGTAGGGCATTATAAAACAACAGAAGGGTGAGAAACATTATCATAATAATCAAGGCATAATATATATATATATATATATATATATATATATATATATATATATATATATATATATATATATATATATATATATATATATATATATATATATATATATATATATATATATATATATATATATATATATATATATATATATAAATGTACAAGTACCGAATGCCTATACCTCATACTTATTCACTACAATTCATAACAATAGATTCTCACCGCATTAAATACACATAGACATAATCGCTCACACTTAATCGTCTATTCATCAGTCAATATCTTTCACATTTATTTATTCGCTAACGCATCTCGTCAATTCCTGCACATATGCATATTTACATATGACAATCGCAATCATACCATGCGATTCATATAAGACTCTTCACTACCCTCAATCCTTTTTCCGGACTATGGGTACGTCGCTTATGCTCTACCGGGAACAACGTCTCGGTCATTCTACCCCGGTAACTACCTCACTAGGAACGACGCATCGCCGTTCTACCCTAGTGAGTAGAATCTCTCTACATATACATCGACCTCATTCTCATATTTACCAGACGCAATAAATATATATATATATATATATATATACATACACTAATACATTCTCAAACATTATTTTCAATTCATCACATGAAGATGATAATGCACTCATAGAGATCGACACCTCGACCCTATGCAGCTGCAACCACGGTACCGACCCATTCGTCCGTCAGATTCTCTTAGAATTCACTCCTCTCACACTTATACGGTTACACTATAACTCATCATATTCTCCTAGGAATCACTATATAACCGTCGCATCAAGAGAGGTTCTGCAAATCCTCCAAGGGATCAAATATAACTATCGCATCAAGCGAGGTTCTGCAAATCCTCCAAGGGATCAAATATAACCATCGCATCAAGCGATGTTCTGCAAATCCTCCAAGGGATCAAATATAACCATCGCATCAAGCGAGGTTCTGCAAATCCTCCAAGGGATCAAATATAGCCATCGCATCAAGCGAGGTTCTGCAAATCCTCCAAGGGATCAAATATATACTAACATCATACACTGCAATGTATACTACACGACACGTTCATCATTCATGTCCAAACGTTATGCATTTTTAATCGAATTAAACAATGCACGAAATTGCCCAAACGGCTACAATTCCTAACCTAGGATTCACGCCTATCGGCTACCCACAGTACGTCACGAACCATCACGCCAGCTTCTAAATCAAGTAAGGGTCGATCGCACTCGGAACCCCAAGCTACAACAGCACCCAACAGCAGAGAAGACTCATTTTGCTACGTTCGCTACATGCTTGCCTAGCGAGCTGCTAGCGAACGTTCGCCACCTTCTCGCCTAGCAAACTGCTAGCGAGCAAGAACAGAAGCTACAGACTTCGTTCGCTACCTCGTTCGCCACAGCGAACCCCCAGCGAGTCATTCGCTACTCCATTCGCTGCCAGCGAAGGAGACCAAAACACCATTGTCCCAAGTCTGGGACCGTTCGCTACGCACTCGCCTATCGAGATGCTAGCGAACACTCGCGACCTGCTCGTCTAGCGAGCTACTAGCGAGCGTTTGTGGATTGAACTTTCTCCCACTGTTCAGAATCCAAACACCCGATGAAATCTCCCGATAAATCCCAACTCGTTTCCAGTGGCCTTAGTCTAACATTCCTCAACTAAATTCTACCACTTATTCCCATTCTCAATCATTAAAACTCGGTTTCTACCGATCGAATCAATTTCGACCTAAAATGGAAGTTTATAGAAACTCTCCAAAACTCTACCTGATCAACCATACACTAATACATAACCATACATATTGATTAAGATAGTAAGATTTCACACCCTTACCTTGGATTAATCGAAGCTTTGAGTTGCTCTTGATGATTCCACTCTTTTCCTCTTCTTCTTCTCTTTTCTCTTCCTTTTTCCTTCTTCTCCCTTTCTTTCTATCCTTTTCTTTTCTTTCCTCCTTTACTCTTATATCTTTTCTTTCTATTTCTATTCTTTATATTTCTTTCCATTCTATTTCCTCCAATATACCTATTATTCCAATCAATTTCCATAAATCATCCACTTAACCATTAATTGAGACTGTCCGAAATATTTCCCACTAAACTTTCCAAAACTCTACAAATGATAAAATAGCATAATATGTAGACTTAACATATTATCACACTATCCCATAATTAAAATAATTCCAATAACTAAATTAATTAGTTAAACCGAAATTGGGCTGTTACAACTCTCCCCTACTTTAGGAATTTTCGTCCTCGAAAATGTTATCCGATTCAAACAACTCGGGATGTGACTCATGCATCCCAATCTTCCCAATCCAATTCCATCTAGTTGATTCTTCCCAAATACCTTTACCAAGACAATCCCTCTTTCCTCGAAGTTGCCTCAGTATTCAAATTCTCTCTCACTCACACACCATCCATCCGGATTGATGCGCTTCCTCAGCTTAGACACGCGAACACATCGTGTAATTTCCTTTAGTGACAGCGGTGAAACAATCTAACATGTTATTCCCCACGCTTCCACTGCACTACTCTGATACAGTTACAACGAGTCACGGTGTGCTTCCGAGACTTCAAGCTCGACTACACTAGTTACTATCGTAACTCTCAAAACACATCTTTTCTTGGGTCCTCTAATCTCTTCAGTCGTCTTTTGCACAAACCTCAGGTCCGAGTACAACACTCTCGCCTGAATCATATTAATACAAATGAGCCTTACACCTCCTGCCATACAAGGCTTCAGATTCCCATCTGACACAATATTCGGTGATACTACATACGATCTTTATCATTTCGGTGATATCCATCACAACTAGTTCCAACATAGAATGATTAATCTTCTTTGACAGGAAAAGGGTCAATCTGGTCATTCCATCCAGAATCTCATCAACAAAATCATATTCTCACATCCTTCGGAAACCCCACGTAAAATCCATGGAATTACCCTCCGATCTCAACTATGGAATATACAACGATCACATTAGACCTATCAATCTCAGACGTTCATTCTTCGACTCTCGACAAGTCACACCAGCACATACAACTACTGCTTTCTCCATCTGTGGCTACCAAAATAATTCTTTCAAAATATTCTCATCCAGTCCCCTTTATTCGGACTCTTAGACTCTATCACAACATCTCATGTCACCATCTCCACCAATCCAAACATCACTCATTCGATTTTAAATTCGTCAAACTCAATCACCCTATTAACTCCAATTAGAATTCTAACCTTCTTGAATCTCGTCGAGAATACCAATAATCAGTCTCATCACATAAGGTTCCGCAATTCGTTGTCGTAGCATACACACCAGACACAAGTTTCCAAAACAACTCAATCAGTTTTAATCCTTTTACCATCTAAGTAGACATACCATACGGAGCTCTCAATATCTGACTAGTTTTCGCAACTAAGTCGATCGCAACTCCACTTCACGTCCTGGTTGTACAACACTTATCTTGTCAGGATAACTCTCGGGCAACAACAATCAACCGGTAGACCGCCAACTTCCCACTTTCATTAATACTCAAAATTTCCATCAAAGTTAAACATCTTAAGCTCTCAAGGCCATTACTCACCTCAAATATCAACTAAACAATTGAAGCTCTCAAACTCTGGCACAAACACACAACCAATGGTTCGATCGGGTTCAACATAACCGACACACAAGTTGTTGACGGTTCTTCCAAAACTCCTTGAACTTCTTCATAGTGACATAACACTGCTTTCTCCTCCAACACGGATAACACCAGCTCTTGATGTTCAACAATACACCTAGCTACAGATCCACACTTGTAGCATCCTCGAGAACCACAAGTTCTCCCCCACTTGGATCATTCCTACCTCTGCAGACAATGGCTAAACAACAAACACGTATCGACAGTGTCTTCACACACATGTCGTGTACAAGGGAACAACCAACATTAGACAACTTGGCCGGATGGACCGACCTGCTCTGATACCACTTTGTAACGCCCCCTTTCTATACCCCAAAATAATCACATATCAAATCTAATAGTCACGAATACAAGTATTTTCATTTTCATCAGAGTGTATTTACATTAAGGTATAAAAGAAGTGCATCACAATACTCACGAAACGACCACATGAATATTAATGTTTAAAAAGAATTAACTCAAAAGGGGTAAATCTCAACTAAAAATAAACGCATGATTCTTCGAAATTACATATTCATGTTTTCTCTTAAAGCGGAAGACTAAAACATATATATATATATATATATATATATATATATATATATATATATATATATATATATATATATATATATATATATATATATATATATATATATATATATATATATATATATATATATATATATATATATATATATATATATATATATATATATATATATATATATATATATATATATATATATATATATATATTCACTTAAGACATGACAAAACATAATTACATGTCATCTGGTTGTTCACAACTTCATTCACATACAAACAAAACATCATTAAGACATTCTACAAGCCTATCTACCCAAAGTTACATATCAGAGCGACCGACACGAGGGAAAGGAGCTATACTCCAAAGGAAACCTCCAGCGAATCCTAATCTGCAATGCCTCGTAGGGCATTATAAAACAACAGAAGGGTGAGAAACATTATCATAATAATCAAGGCATAAGATATATATATATATATATATATATATATATATATATATATATATATATATATATATATATATTCACTTAAGACATGACAAAACATAATTACATGTCATCTGGTTGTTCACAACTTCATTCACATACAAACAAAACATCATTAAGACATTCTACAAGCCTATCTACCCAAAGTTACATATCAGAGCGACCGACACGAGGGAAAGGAGCTATACTCCAAAGGAAACCTCCAGCGAATCCTAATCTGCAATGCCTCGTAGGGCATTATAAAACAACAGAAGGGTGAGAAACATTATCATAATAATCAAGGCATAAGATATATATATATATATATATATATATATATATATATATATATATATATATATATATATATATATATATATATATATATATATATATATATATATATATATATATATATATATATATATATATATATATATATATATATATATATATATATATATATATATATATATATATATATATATATATATATATATATATATATAAATAAATGTACAAGTACCGAATGCCTATACCTCATACTTATTCACTACAATTCATAACAATAGATTCTCACCGCATTAAATACACATAGACATAATCGCTCACACTTAATCGTCTATTCATCAGTCAATATCTTTCACATTTATTTATTCGCTAACGCATCTCGTCAATTCCTGCACATATGCATATTTACATATGACAATTGCAATCATACCATGCGATTCATATAAGGCTCTTCACTACCCTTAATCCTTTTTCCGGACTATGGGTACGTCGCTTATGCTCTACCGGGAACAACGTCTCGGTCATTCTTGTGAGGGCAAGTTGTCTCACAATACAGGCCTCCGAGTTTTCGATGATGACAACACATAACCTTGGACAAATTAGAAGCATCATGCAATACTTCAACATGATATACCTCTTTTTCATTGTTAAATCATTTTACCTTAATATGAGTCATAACTGAATGTGGCAGGATGCACAAAATGGAAAAAGCTATTATTTTTGCAGGTTTCTAAGCAGTGAGTCGACCATACAGTCGGCGCATGAAGCCTGGCATTTCTCACGGCTCAACGCAAGGAAGCAATGCGTCGACCGTACAGTCGGTGCATGGGAGTTTTGATTTTCCACGAATCAGCGCATAAAGACATGCGTCGACCATGCCACTCAGCACATGAAGCAGTGTATTTCCCACGGGTCAGCGCACGCCGACCCTATGGTCGACCGTTCGCGCGCTGTGCAGTTTTTCTTGCTGTGTTTTAAAATTCTGTTCAGTTGACTGTTTTGGTTATTACTATAAATAGAGTTTTGCTTATTTTTGACAAACTAACAATTGAAATCTTGAGTAAATTGTCAGGGCAAGAAACGTGAAATAGGTGCAACATATTTCTTCATCTTCATCCTTCAAAAAACACATAAATCCACAAATATACACAATCATTTTTGCTATGATTGGTGTCTTGTTCAAGGGTGAAAAGGTTCGAACGCGTTGATTGAAGATCCGGTTCGAGTGGAAATTGGGGCAGGTGTTTCTTGCAGAAAACCTTGAGGGTTTTACCCATCAAGACTAGAAGGTTTTGAGGGCTTTTGCTACGGAATAGTTCGTTCAACATTCAAGCAAGTGCGAAGGTAATTGATCAACGGAAGGTTCATCAGTTTAGTAGCTAGGGCATTGAAGTGTTGAAGACTTTCCAGGTTTTGATTTTTTGGTGTCTAAGATCAGCCGAGCCGAAGGTTTGAACAACGGAAGGTTTTTCATTAAGGTGGCTGGAATCAGAGATCATTCACAACAAATTGAAGGGCTTGATTCATCTTGAATCAAGGTGCAAGAAGGGATAGCAAGCATCAACATCATTTGAGATTGTTTGTATCATTGTCTATCAACTCTTGTGTAAAGTGTTCATTCCAACAGGTGATATATATTATATATATCTCAATTCTAATTTTAGAATTGAGGGCAGACGTACCCTGAAGCGAGGACGACGGGGGAACTGCCTCATCAAATCGTGTGTTCTTTAGTTTCTGTCATTTTCAATTCAGCTTATTAAATAAGTGATTCTAGCTTAAGTGATTATTGTCAAACTGTGATACAAATTGAGTAAGGTGTTGAAACTCTGTTTTAACTACTAAGTACAATAAAAATATTGTACTAAGGCATTTCCAATCTCTTACTCAACATAAATATCCTTTGAGGTATTTGTGCACACAAACTGTTCGACAAAAGTCCTGAACTAAAATTGTCTTATTTTGCTTCTAGTTTTTGTGTGCCTTATTTTTCATTGGAACTAGGTAATCTTGCAAATTGAAGTAAATAATTGATAAGCATAGTTTGTGTTGTGATTCTATTTTTCCGAATTGTCATAAATCCATAGGCTTACGTATATCTGGTTTTCCAATAACCGTTCGTTTTAGACTAGAATTTTCCTCGGCCGCTTCCGCACTTAAAAACATTTTTAAAACCAATTTCAAATTGATAGCACCGACTCAAATTTTAATTGGGGATCTATTCAACCCCCCCTTCTAGATCCATGCCATAGTCTAACAAGTGGTATCCAGAGCTCCGGTTATTCGGTTCTTCAAATACAACGAGATAGAAAATGGCAAACGAACCTAAAGGGGCGTACAATAGGGCTCCTGTTTTCAACGGTGAAAATTACAGTTATTGGAAAGACTGTATGCGTGTGCATATCAACTCCATAGATAGAAAAATATGGAACGTTATCCTTAATGGTCCTATAGAAATTACTATGACCAATGTGGATAATGTAGTTGTGACAAAGCCTGAAGCACAATGGACCGATGACGATGAGAAAAAATACAATTATGATTGGAAAGCTAAAAACATCTTAATCTCCTCATCACAATGGACCGACCTCATTCTCATATTTACCAGACGCAATAAATATATATATATATATATATATATATATATATATATATATATATATATATATATATATATATATATATATATATATATATATATATATATATATATATATATATATATATATATATATATATATATATATATATATATATATACATACATACATACATACACTAATACATTCTCAAACATTATTTTCAATTCATCACATGAAGATGATAATGCACTCATAGAGATCGACACCTCGACCCTATGCAGCTACAACCACGGTACCGACCCATTCGTCCGTCAGATTCTCTTAGAATTCACTCCTCTCACACTTATACGGTTACACTATAACTCATCAGATTCTCCTAGGAATCACTATATAACCGTCGCATCAAGCGAGGTTCTGCAAATCCTCCAAGGGATCAAATATAACCATCGCATCAAGCGAGGTTCTGCAAATCCTCCAAGGGATCAAATATAACCATCGCATCAAGCGAGGTTCTGCAAATCCTCCAAGGGATCAAATATAACCATCGCATCAAGCGAGGTTCTGCAAGTCCTCCAAGGGATCAAATATATACTAACATCATACACTGCAATGTATACTACACGACACGTTCATCATTCATGTCCAAACGTTATGCATTTTTAATCGAATTAAACAATGCATGAAATTGCCCAAACAGCTACAATTCCTAACCTAGGATTCACGCCTATCGGCTACCCACAGTACGTCACGAACCATCACGCCAGCGTCTAAATCAAGTAAGGGTCGATCGCACTCGGAACCCCAAGCTACAACAGCACCCAACAGCATAGAAGACTCATTCTGCTACGTTCGCTACATGCTCGCCTAGCGAGCTGCTAGCGAATGTTCGCCACCTTTTCGCCTAGCAAACTGCTAGCGAGCAAGAACAGAAGCTACAGACTTTGTTCGCTACCTCGTTCCCCACAACGAACCCCCAGCGAGTCATTCGCTACTCCATTCGCTGCCAGCAAAGGAGACCAAAACACCATTGTCCCAAGTCTGGGACCGTTCGCTACGCACTCGCCTAGCGAGATGCTAGCGAACACTCGCGACCTGCTCGCCTAGCGAGCTACTAGCGAGCGTCTGCGGACTGAACTTTCTCCCACTGTTCAGAATCCAAACACCCGATGAAATCTCCCGATAAATCCCAACTCGTTTCCAGTGGCCTTAGTCTAACATTCCTCAACTAAATTCTACCACTTATTCCCATTCTCAATCATTAAAACTCGGTTTCTACCGATCGAATCAATTTCGACCTAAAATGGAAGTTTATAGAAACTCTCCAAAACTCTACCCGATCAACCATACACTAATACATAACCATACATATTGATTAAGATAGTAAGATTTCACACCCTTACCTTGGATTAATCGAAGCTTTGAGTTGCTCTTGATGATTCCACTCTTTTCCTCTTCTTCTTCTCTTTTCTCTTCCTTTTTCCTTCTTCTCCCTTTCTTTCTATCCTTTTCTTTTCTTTCCTCCTTTACTCTTATATCTTTTTTTTCTATTTCTATTCTTTATATTTCTTTCCATTCTATTTCCTCCAATATACCTATTATTCCAATCAATTTCCATAAATCATCCACTTAACCATTAATTGAGACTGTCCGAAATATTTCCCACTAAACTTTCCAAAACTCTACAAATGATAAAATAGCATAATATGTAGACTTAACATATTATCACACTATCCCATAATTAAAATAATTCCAATAACTAAATTAATTAGTTAAACCGAAATTGGGCTGTTACACCTTTGACCTTGACTGACCACCAGATCCAATGGTTGTGTTTTAATCTGAGAGTGGAGATTTTTAATCCAAAACGCGGTCGTTCAACTTAATGTGCTGGCAGCATGTGGATGCTTGGATTAGTGGACTTGTCAACGCATCCTGTGGCTCATGTTTTATTCTGAGTTTTTATTTTCTTTTATTTCATTTTGTTTATTTTAAATGCTTTATTAATTCAAAAAAATCACAATAAATTCAATTTTGATCCAAAAATTATTTTAAAAATATCTCCAGGATTTTTGTTAGAATTTTAGAACAACTTTAGGTTCTGTTTTAGGTGTTGAGATTAGAGCCTTCCCAAACTTGTGGATCACCTTGATACCCTTCAATCTAGAAATTATTTAGGGGACTTAGAAGTTGAATTAGGCTTTAATATTTTAACCTTAGGTTTTTCAAACATGTATGTTACCCTAGGAATTTTATTAAAATTTTACAACTTTGTTTTCTATTTTAGTTATATTTTGCAAGTTGCTTGTGCTTTTGGTGTTCTATCTTGTGTGCCTTTGCTTGCTTGGTCTTATTGGTGACTTTGGAGCTGGATTTGCTTGGTTTCCTTTTTGAGAGGTCTTCCGGACTTGGTGTAGCTGCTGTGGCTTGAAGATTGGAGCTTGGAGTTGAAGTTTCCTTTTCTTTTAGGAGCTGTTTTAGGAGCTTAGGAGATTAGGGTTTTAGGAAGAGCCATTAGGACTAGTTTTGATTCTTTCATCAAACATAGAATGCATTGTGTGCTTCTATTCTATCCAATGATGTAAAGTCCTCCTAGGGAAACTCCATCTCTCCTTTGGAGGGATGTGTGGTATGCCCATAGTTGAGTAGAACTTTGAGGATGCATTTCCATTTTAATGTTGGTACTTGATGATTTCCTTTGGTTTTCATTTGATTTTCAACATTGCAACCTGGATCTTAGTGATTATTCCTTTGCTTGGAGTGTGCTTGCTAGAGCTTGAAGATGAAGTTTGATGAAGCTTGAAGATAGAAGCTAGCTTGAGGAGGAAGTTTTTTGCTGTCACCTTTGCTGTCAAGAGGATTTGATGTTTAGAGTTGCTGCTGTTGAGCATTGAAGTTGCTGTCTGCTGAAGACTGTTGTTGCTGCTTAGGCTGCTTTCTCTGATTCTTTTCTTTTGTTGTCTTGTCTGTTTGCTTGTGTTGATTACCTCTAGGTTTGAGGTGGAGCTTGTCTCCTCTTGCCTGATGTTTTCTTAGGTTTGAGGCGGAGCCGGACTCCCTTGCCTCGCTTGTACTGTTGCATAGCATGCATTTTACTATTTACTGTTTACTGCTTGCTTTCTTTTGCTGTTTCCATTAGGATCTCTGATTTCCTCTGTGCAAGAGGGAATTATGACAGACATTAGGTTTTGACCCATGCATGATAATTGTAGGTAGATTCCCCTTTCAACCATAGTTTTAGGGTGTCTTTCTCCTCTCATCTCAAAACAATTCAAAAACATAGTAATAAGGTTAATCGAAGTCGTACGTTACGAGCCTTAAGCTATCTGGGAAAAGGTTGGTGGAGGGTCTCTCTCCAGTAATCTGGATGTTAGTGTGGTACCCTTTGGGTGACATACGAAGCGTTCACTCCTGGGTCATAGTCTCTAGTGCGACTGAGATTGCAAACATCCTCAAAAAACAGTTCTTTCGTAAAAAACTCAAACAAACATTCAAACTCTGTTTTTGTCCTCTTGGACCATTAATCAGGAAAACCCTTTCATAAGGAGATAAAAAAAACTGTCAGACAAACTTGTGTCTTCCGTAGCCCGAACTACGTTTGCTCTGATCTTTCATGTCGTATGAAAGTACGTAGGCACGAGATGCGACATCTCGGCGAGCAACCTTCCCCCTCTTAACCCGTAGTTAGGCGAACTACGTTGACTCTGATTTCTCGTTCCAGACGGGAATACGTATGCATAAAGTGCGATACTTTGCCGAGTCATTTTATTTTCTTTTTAGACCAGACCTTTAGAGTAGATAGATAAACATACCCTAGATAGAAAATAAGCGTGGATCCCGTCGAGTACGACGGACGTGAGGGGTGCTAATACCTTCCCCTTGCGTAATCGACTCCCGAATCCAGGATTTGGTTGTGATGACCATTCCTTTCCCTCTTTGCGTTAGGTTTACTCTGAGCGTTTCCTTTCCCTCTTGTGGGATAAATAACGCACGGTGGCGACTCTTCTGTCATAGCCGGCGCCGATTTTCGCAGTAGCGACAACACACACACACACAAACACATGTGCACACACTTTCTCACACGCACACACACACACACGTGCGCGCAAACACACAGACACGCACACACAAACACACACACGCACACCCACACACACACGCGCACACACACGCGTGCATACACACACACATACATGCACACACATACAAACGCGTATGCACACACACACACACACGCTCATGCGCACACTCTCTCTCTTTCTCACACACATACACGGGCGCGCGTGCGCACTCACACACACACACACGCTTGCGTATAAACACACACACACATGTACTCACACACAAACACACACATACATGCATGCACACACACACACACACACGCGTGTGTATACTCTCTCTCTCACACACACACACGTGCGCAAACACACACACAAACGCGTGTGCACACACACACACGATCGTGCGCATGCACACACACTCTCTCTCTCTCTCTCACACACACACACACACCCGTGCGCACGCGTTCACACATACACACACACGCACGTGTGCACAAACACGCACACCCACACAAGCACGCGTGCACACACACACACATACACACACGCACACACGCAGACATACACACACGCAACACACACACACGCGTAACACGCATACCCACACACGCGCACACACACTCACACGCACAAGCGCACGTTCGCATATAAACGCATGCATGCACGCTTACTCGCAGGCACACACGCATACACACACACGCACGCACTCGCGTGCAAACAAACACGCGCCTGCACACAAACACACATGGACACACACCCACCCACCCACACACTCGTGCCCACACTCTCTCTCTCACACATACACGTGCACGCGCACACACAAGCAAACACGTGCGCGCACATACACACACACGCACACATACACACACAAACGAACACGCGCCCACATGTACACACACACACACACAAACACACACACACACACACGCACGTACACACACACGTACACACGCACACACTCACACCCACACGCACACATACACACACGCACACGCGGGTGCGCACCCACTCACACATACACACACACACACACACACACACACACACACACACACACACATGCGCACACACACACATAACTGCGTGCTAACACATACACACCCGCACGCACAAACGAACGTGCGTGAACATACACACACGCACGCGCACACACCCGCGCGTGCATATAGTCACAAACACACACACACACACATGTGTGCAGACATACACACCGACACACACACGTGCGTGCACGCACACACCCACACACACACACACGCGTGCACGCGCACACACACACACTCGTGCGCACACACACACGCATGGGCACACGCACATAAACACACCCGTGCGCACACAAACATGCGCCCGCGTGCTTGCGCACTCACACACACACCCACACCCACACACATACACACGCGTCCACAAACACACACGCACGCATGCAAGCACTCACGCACACACACACATTCACACACACACACACACGCACCCATACACTCGCACCTACACACGCATGACGCTCGCAGGCACACGCGTGCGCACCCTCTCAAACACACACACGTGCACGCACGTGAGCCTATACGCGCGCACAAACACACACACGTGCAAACACAAACGCACGTGCGCGTATACATAACACACACACGCATGCACACACACACACACGCATGCGCATACTCTCTCTCTCTCTCTCACACACACACACGTGCACATACACACACAAACGCGTGTGCACACACACGCACACACGTGCACACACACACGCTTGTGCGCACACACACACTCTCTCTCACACACACACATAGGCGTGCACACACATACACACACAGACGCGCAAACGCACAAACACAAAAACACATACACATGCACGAACGCTCGTGCTTGCGCACACACTCACACACACACACACATACACACACACACACACACACACCTACACGCGCGCGCATGCACTCACGTGTGCGCTCACATACACACACACACACACATACGCGTGCGCACTCTCTCTCTCTCTCTCTCACACACACACACACACACTCTCTCTCTCTCACACACACACAAACACACGTGCGCGCATACACACTTACACGTGCGCGCACACACACACACACACCCACATACACGTGCACACACACTCTCTCCCTCTCTCTCTCACACACACAGACACACACGCACACATGCACACATGCACTCTCTCTCTCACACACACACACACACACACTTACAAGTACGCATACACATACACACAAACACACACAAGAACTAATGTGCGCGCGCATTCACACACACACACACACGCACGCGTGCATACTCACACGTGCACACATACACACACAAGAACACACGCATGTGTGCACACACACACAGACACACACAAGCACGCGTGAGCATATATACACAAACACGCACATGCGCGCGCACACACACACACACACACGTGCACGCGCACACACACACATGCACACACACACACACACACGCGCATGCACGCACGCACACGCGCATATACCCACACACACACGTACACTCAAACACACACGCGCACACATACACACACGCACATACACACACGTGCGCACAAACACACATAACCACACACACTCGCGTGCGCGCACACTCACACACACGTGCGCACACGCACACGCACGAACATACTCGTGTGCGCGCACACACACACACACAAACACACACGCGCGTGTGCTAACATATACAAACTCGCATGCGCGCACACACACACATGCGCGCATGCACACACATACACACACACACGCACGCACGCACTCACGCATACACACACATTCACACAGACACACACACACGCACACGCGCGCACACACACACACACGCATGACGCACGCACACGCGTGCGCACCCTCTCACACACACACACAGAAACACGCGCGCACGTGCGCACCCACGCGCGCACACACACGCACACATGCACAAACACACGCACACGCGCGTGCACATAACACACACACACACACACACGCATGCACACACACGCGTGTGCGCATACTCGCTCTCTCTCACACACACACACAGGTGCGTACACACACACACACGTTCGTGCGCACACTCTCTCAAACACAAACACGCGTGCGCGCCTAGACACACACAGACGCCTGTGCGCCCAAACACACACACACACAGACACGTGCGCACGCACACACACGCACACACACATACACACGCACGCACACGCGTACGCATACACACACAGACACACACATAAACGCGTGCGCACCCACACATGCACGCTCGTGCGTACACACACTCTCTCTTTCTCACTCACACACACACGTGCGTGCGCACATACACACAGACACAAGCACGCGCGCGCGTGCGCAGCTCACACTCTAGCACATACGCACACGCACACAGACACGCACGCACAAACACACGCGTGCGCACAGACACACGCGTGCGCACAGACACACCAACACGCAAGTACGAACACACACACACACACACACACACACATACACACACGCACACACACACATACAGACATACACATCCGCGTGCATACACACAGATACACACACACGCGCACACACACACACACACACACACTCATACACACATGTGCACACACTTTCTCACACGCACACACACACACACACATACACACGCGCGCGCGTGCAAACACACACGCACACACAAATACACACACGTGCGCACACACACTCTCTCACACATACACATACACGGGCGCGCGTGCGCACACACACACACACGCTTGCATACAAACATACACACACACACACGTGTACTCACACACACACACACACACACACACACAAACACACACGTGCGCGCTCACACACACATACACACATGCACACACACGCGTAAGTATACTCTCTCTCACACACACACACGTGCGCGCACACACCCACAAACACGTGTGCACACACACACACACGCGCACACGCGCACACACACTCGATCATGCGCACACACACACACTCTCTCTCTCTCTCACACACACACACACACACCCGTGCGCGCGCGTTCACACGTACACACACACACACAAACACACACGTACGCACACACACACAAGCACGCGTGCATGCACACACATACACACACGCGCACACACACGCACAGACGCAGACATACACATACACACGCACACAGGCGCAACACACACACACATGCAACATGCGTACACACACACACACGCACACACGCACACGCACACATACACACCGACACACACACACACACGCGTGCACGCACACACCCACACACACACACACTCGTGCGCGCACACACACACGCATGCGCGCACTCACATAAACACACCCATGTGCACACCCACACACACACGCGTGCGCACACATCCACACCCACACCCACACACACATGCACACGCGTCCACACACACACGCACGAATGCAAGCACTCACGCACACACACACATTCATACACACACACACGCACACACACACACACACAGCGCGCGCAGGCACACGCGTGCGCACCCTCTCAAACACACACACGTGCACACACAAACGCATGCGCGCGTGCACATAACACACACATACACACACATGCACACACGCACGCATGCGCATACTCTCTCTCTCTCTCTATCTATCTCTCTCTCTCTCACACACACACACACACGTACGCATACACACACAAATGCGTGTGCACACACACACACACACACGTGCACACACACACGCTTGTACGCATACACTCTATCTCTCTCACACACACACACACAGGCGTGCACACACAGACGCTCATCCGCACAAACACAAACACACACATACACGAGCGTGCGCGTGCTCGTGCTTGCGCACACTCTCTCTCACACACCCACACACACGCACACCCCCACACGCGCGCGCGTGCTCTCGCGTGTGCGCTCACACACACACACACATACGCGTGCGCACACTCTCTCTCTCTCTCTCACACACACACACACATACACAAACAAATACGCGCGCGCGTGCACACACACACACACACACGTGCGCGCATACATACATACACGTGCGTGCACACACACACACACGCGCGTGCATACTCACACCCACACATACGCGCGCAGACATACACACACAAGAACACACGCGTGCGTGCACACACCCACAGACACACACAAGCACGCGCGAGCGTATATACACACACACACACGCATTCACGCAAGCAAGCACGCATTCATGTAAGTGTGTGCTCGTGCATGGGCGCTCACATGTGCGCTCAAACACACGCACACACACATACGCGTGCGCAGACACTCTCTCCCTCTCTCACACACACACACACGCGTGCACAAACGCACTCTCTCTCTATCACACACAAACTTACACGTGCCCGCACACACACTTACACGTGCGCATACACACACACACACACACAAACACACACAAGAACTAACACGCGCGCCCATTCACATACACACACACACACACACACAAAAACACACACGCACGCGTGCATACTCACACGCACACACACACACACGTGCACACATACACACACAAGAACACACGCATGTGTGCACACACACACAGACACACACAAGCACGCGCAAGCATATATACACACACATGCACGTGCGCGCGCACACACACACACACATGCACGCGCACACATATCACGCACACACACACACGCGCACGCATGCACACACACACACACACGCGCACACATACCCACACACACACGCGCGTGCACACACACACACACTCACACACACATACACACACATACACACACACACACACACGTGCGCACGCACACACACATCCACACACACTCGCATGCGCGCACACACACATACACGTGCGCAAACGCACACACACGAATACACTCGCGTTCGCGCACACACACACAAACACACACGCGCGTGTGCTAACATATACAAACACTCGCGTGCGCACACACACACACATGCGCGCATGCACACACTTACACACACACGCACGCACGTACTCACGCATACACACACATTCACACAGACACACAGTCAAACACACACGCGCGCGTGCACACGCACACACACACACACGCATGACGAACGCTCACACGTGCACACCCTCTCACACAAACACGCAAACTCGCACGCACGTGCGCACCCACGCGCGCACACACATTCACACATGCTCACACACACGCGTGTGCGTGCACATAACACACAGACACGCACACACGCATGCATACACACACACACGCATGCGCATACTCTCTCTCTCACACACACACACACAAACACACACGTGCGTACACACACAAACGTGTGTGCACACATACGCACACACACACACACGTTCGTGCGCA
>CAWUDS030001144.1:35000-37500 GCA_963859935.3 Lathyrus sativus
TATACACACACGCACACACGCGTACTCACACACACACACACAAACACACACGTGTTCACATACTCTCTCTCTCACACACACACACACGTGCGCGCACACACCCACAAACACGTGTGCACACACACACACACATACACACACACGCACACACACACGATCATGCGCACACACACTCTCTCTCTCACACACACACACTCGTGCACGCGTGTTCACACGTACACACACACACGTGCGCACACACTCTCTCTCTCTCACACACACACGCACACACATAAACACACGCGCACACACACGCACAGACGCAGGCATACACACACACGCACACAGACGCAACACACACACACACATGCAACACGCGTACACACACACACACGCACACGCACACATACACACCGACACATACACACACACGCGTGCACGCATACACCCACACACACACACTCGTGCGCGCACAGACACACGCATGCGCGCACACACATAAACACACCCGTGTGCACACACACACACACACACACACACACACGTGCACACACACACACACACCCACACACACATACACACGCGTCCACACACACACGCACGCATGCAAGCACTCACGCACACACACACACATTCATACACACACACACACGCGCGCGCGCGCGCATGACGCACGCAGGCACACGCTTGCGCACCCTCTCAAAGACACACACGTGCACACACAAACGCATGCGCGCGTACACATAACACACACACACATGCATACACACACACGTATGCGCATACTCTCTCTCTCTCTCTCTCTCACACACACACACGTACGCATACACACACAAATGCGTGTGCACACACACACACAAATGCGTGTGCACACACACACGCTTGTCCGCACACACACTCTCTCGCTCTCTCACACACACACACACACACACACAGGCGTGCGCACACAGACGCTCATCCGCACAAACACAAACACACACACACAAGCGTGCGCGCGCTCGTGCTTGCGCACACTCTCTCTCTCTCTCTCTCACACACACACACACCCACACACCCACACGCGCGCGCGTGCTCTCACGTGTGTGCTCACACACACATACGCGTGCGCACACTCTCTCTCTCTCTCTCTCTCTCACACACACACACACAAATAAATACGCGCGCGCGTGCACACACACACACTCTCTCTCACACACACACATACACACATGTGCACGCATACATACATACACGTGCGTGCACACCCACACACATAAGAAATCACGCGCGCGCGTATTCACACACACACACACACACACGCGCGCGTGCATACTCACACCCACAGACACATGCGCACACATACACACATAAGAACACACGCGTGCGTGCATACACACACAGACACACACAAGCACGCGCGAGCATATATACACACACACACGCACGCATTCACGCAAGCACGCACATACGCGCCCCCCTTCCCACACACACACACGTGCACGTGCACACGCACACACACCCACACACACAAACACGCACGCGCGTGCTCGTGCATGGGCGCTCACATGTGCACTCAAACACACACACAAACACACACGCGTGCGCACACACTCTCTCCCTCTCTCTCTCTCACACACACACATGCGCGCGCGCGTGCACACACGCACTCTCTCTCTCTCTCACAAACTTACACGTGCCCGCACACACACTTACATGTGCGCATACACACACACACACAAACACACACAAGAACTAACACGCGCGCCCATTCACATACACACATACACACACAAAAACACACACGCACGCATGCATACTCACACGCACACATACACACACAAGAACACACGCATATGTGCACACACACACAGACACACACAAGCACGCACGAGCATATATACACACACATGCACGTGCGTGCACACACACACACACACATGCACGCGCACACACAACACGCACACACACACACACATGCACGCGCACACACAACACGCACACACACACACACACGCGCGCGCGCATGCACGCACGCACACGCGCACATACCCACAAACACACGCGCGTGCACACACACACACACGCACACTCACACACACACAGGCGCACATACACCCACACACACACACACACACACACACACACACACATACACACGCGCGCGCACACACACATCCAAACACACTCGCGTGCGTGCACACACACATACACGTGCGCACACGCACACACAAGAAGACACTCGCGTGCGCGCACACACACACAAACACACACGCGCGTGTGCTAACATATACAAACACTCGCGTGTGCACACACACACATACGCGCATGCACACACATACATACACACGCACGCACGCACTCACGCATACACACACATTCACACAGACACACAGTCACACACACACGCGCGCGCGCACACGCACACACACACGCATGACGAACGCACACACGTGCGCACCCTCTCATACAAACACACAAACACGCGCGCACGTGCGCACCGACGCGCGCACACACACTCACACATGCTCAGACACACGCGCGC
>CAWUDS030001144.1:45000-47500 GCA_963859935.3 Lathyrus sativus
ACACTCGTGCGTACACTCTCTCTCTCTCTCTCACACACACACACACACGTGCGTGCACATACACACACACATGCGTACACATACACACACGTTCATGCACACATACACACACATACAAGCACGCGCGCGCGTACGCCGCTCACACTCTAGCACATACGCACACGCACACAGACATGCACACAAAACACACGCGTGCCCACAGACACACAGACACGCAAGCATGAACACACGTACACACATACACACACACGCACACACACATACAGACATACACATGCGAGTGCATACACACAGATACACACACACGCACACACACACACGCACACACACTCATACACACATGTGCGCACACTTTCTCACACGCACACACACACACACACACACACATAAACACGCACACGCACACACACACGCGCGCACACTCTCTCTCTCTCTCTCACACACACACACGGGTGCGCGTGCGCACACACGCACACACACGCTTGCGTACAAACACACACACACACACGCATACTCACACACACACACACACACACACACACACACAAACACACACGTGCGCGCTCACACACACACACGCATGCACACACATACACACACGTGCGTATACTCTCTCTCTCTCTCACACACACACACGTGCGCACACACACACAAACGCGTGTGCACACACACACACACGCACACACGCGCACACACACACGATCGTGCGCGCACACACACACACACACACACTCTCTCTCTCTCTCTCTCACACACACACACACACACACGTGCGCGAGTGTGCACATGTACACACACACACATGCACGTGCCCATAAACACACACACACACACGCGTACGCGCACACAAACAAGCACGCGTGCACGCACGCACATACACACACGCACACATACACACACACACACGCACACAGGCGCAACACACACACATAAATGCAACACGCGTATACACAGACACGCACACACACACACACACACGCACAAGCGTGCGCACGCGCGTTCGCATATAAACGCATGCACGTACGCTTACTCGCAGGCACACACACGCACACACACACACACGTGCGCACACACACACACACACACTCTCTCTCTCTCACACACACACACAATCAAATACGTGCACATACATACACACATGCACACATGCACACATACACACACAAACGAACACGCGCGCGCATGTACACTCACACACACACACACAAACACACACACACGCACGCACGCGTGCACACGCGCACGTACACAAGCACGCACACACTCACACCCACACGCACACATACACACACACGCACACGCGGGTGCGCTCACACACTCACACACACTCGTGCGCACGCACACACATAACTGCATGCTAAAACACACACACACACCCGCACACACACACACACGCGCGAGCACAAACGCATGTGCGTGCACATACACAAATGCACGCGCACACACCCGCACGTGTATATATTCACAAACACACACACACACACACACATGCGCGCACACATACACACCGACACACACACACGCGCGTGCACGCACACACCCACACACACAAACATTCGTGCGCACACACACACGCATATGCGCACACACATAAACACACCCGTGTGCACACACACATGCGCGCGCTCGCGAGCTCTCACTTGTGCGCTCACACACACATACATACGCGTATGCACACACACACTCTCTCTCTCTCACTCTCACACACACGTGTGTTCACACACTCTCTCTCTCTCTCTCATACACACACACAGACACACCCAAGCACGCGCGAGCGTATACACACACAAATATGCACGCACGCACGCACGCGCACACACACTCACACACATACACACACACACACACATAAACACGCGCAACCACACAAATACGCACACACGCACACATACAAAAACACACACACACACACACACACGTGAGGACACACACATACCCACACACATACGCGCGCGCATGCACACACATACACACACGCACACACGCACACACACACATACGCGCATACGAACACACAAACACGCACACACGGACATATACACACACGCACACACGCACTCGCGTGAAAACGAACACGCGCGTGCACATATACCCACATACACACACACACACACGTGCACACACTCTCTCTCAGACACACAAACACACACACACAAACACACACATACACACACATACACACACGTGCACACACACAAACGTGCACACGCACACACACAAACACACACACTCGCGTGCGCGCACATACACATTCACACGTGCGCGCATACACAGACGAACACACTCGCATGCGCACACACACACACACACACGTGTGCGCACAACCACACATGCGTGCGCGCATACACACATACGCACACACACGTACATATTCATACAGACACACACACACACACACGCGAGGGCACACACACACACACACGCGAGCACAAACGCACGTGCGTTCACATACACACACGCACGCGCACACACCCGCGCGTGCATATAGTCACAAATACAC
>CAWUDS030001144.1:57500-62500 GCA_963859935.3 Lathyrus sativus
TTCATTCGCTTCGGAATCCGACGTTAGTATGGTGAAGCAATGACATGTTGATCTATCATATTGAGTTATCAATCGAGTTGTGTTTGACGGCATGAAATTGTTGCATTAGGATTAATGGCAGTACAAGTGTTGTATTGCCGCAGACTTTTCCGGTTGGGGTTGTAAATGCACAAAAGTTGTGCAGGAAACGACGTGAAATACAATGAAGTGTTCATAAAAGTTGTAAATTCACAAAAGTTGTGCAGGAACCACCGTCCGCTGACCGGGCAGCGGAACCCCCGGCTAAGTCTGCAAAGTGTGATCAATCAGCCGAAATTTAATTTAGTTTATTTAATTATCGGAATTTTAAACTAATAATAAAAGTGTGTTTATTATTATTTATTTGTGGTGATCAGTTATGGCCTTAGTTTTTCCTTTATTATTGTTTTGGGATTTTTGAATACGGCCTGCGTGTCGTGCCTCTCTCTCAATCTCTTTATGTAACTTCTTTTCTCATCTCACTCCCTCGTATGTAAAACGAGTTTTCTTATATGTAATGTAATATTATGTTATGAAAAAAAAAAGGAAGTATTCAATATTAAAGGAGGATAACCTTGGAGATCATGCTTGGAGAAGCTTAGATCGTTATTAGGTTAGCTTAGGTTCTCTCATTGGCTTGAGAGAACAATTGCGTTAGGGGCCATAATTGTATCTTTTTTTTTATATGTATGTTGATGCATGTAATTGTATGTTGATGCATGTGAGAGACGTTTTGCATGTTAAGCCGGTGAGATCAAACTAATAACAAATTCCCTCAAAATTAAATATTAAGTTTATGCTTTCCAATTTTTAGCACTCATCAAGACTAGTATCGAGCATTGTAGGTTTCGCCTACGCGAGGTGCATGTTCTATATTAGTAAGGTGTGATGGGATAATTGTAATATCCAATTGCTAAAACAATGGGTCAAACTTAACTAAACAAATTATAATAAGATTATATATGTTTAGAAGCAAGAATTGGGAATGATTCATGTGATGGATCAGAATAAGGAGTTATTCACCCAATTGAAAATATTCGAGAGTTGTATGAGATACAATTGGAAGGAGTTCCTACCTAAATAACTTAGTTTTGTGTAATCAGCCTAACGCTGACTTAAAACAAAGTGAAACATGGATCTCGACCCACTAGAAAGTTTTCCAACGGGATTTTCCGAATCAAATGATGAGGGTCATTTGTTTTGAATAAAATAGTGGGAGCATATTTGATTAAAGGCCTAATTAAATATGTTGTTTTAATGATACTTATATTTTCATATTTCTCTTGTAGATTACCATGACAACAAACACATCGAACAATATTTTGCGATCCATCCTAGATAAGGAAAAATTGTCTGGGACAAATTTCCTGGATTGGCACCGTAATCTGAGGATTGTCCTCAAGCACGATAAGAAGCTGTATGTCTTGGAGACACCAGTTCCTGAGGAGGAACCTCCTAGTTCTGCACCAAAGGCAGAAAGAGATGCTTATAAGAAGCATTTCGATGATGCCAATGAAACCGCTTGCCTCATGCTTGCTACCATGAACTCTGAGTTGCAAAAGCAACACGAGAACATGTCTGCGTTCGATATGATCGGACATCTGAAAACGCTTTATCAAGAGCAAGCAAGAAATGAGAGGTTTCAGGTTTCAAAGTCCCTTTTTAACAACAAGTTAGCTGAGGGAGCCCCTGTAAGTCCCCATGTACTCAAGATGATTGGGTATGTGGAGAACCTTGACAGATTAGGGTTTCCCATTGGAAAAGAACTTGCGATTGATCTGATCTTGCAATCGTTGCCAGAGAGCTTCAGTCAGTTTGTCCTGAATTTCAATATGAATGACTTGGACAAAAGTCTTCCAGAACTGCTAGGCATGTTGAGAACTGCTGAGCAGAATATGAAGACAAAAGGGAAATCCATTCTGATGGTCAGTAATGGAAAGAAACAGAACAAGAGGCCCATCAAACAGGGTGGTAGAGGGAAAGGCAAGGAAGTTGCCAAACCCAAACCCACTCCTCCTGTTTTGAAGCCTAGTGGAGGAATAGCAAAGGAGGGCACTTGCTTCCATTGCGGTAAGACCGGGCATTGGAAGAGAAATTGCCCAAAGTACCTGGAAGATAAGAATAATGGAGTAGAGACTTCAAATTCAGGTATTTTTGTTATTGAAATTAATTTATCTACTTCTGCATCATGGGTATTAGATACTGGATGCGGTTCTCACATTTGTACTAATGTGCAGGGGCTAAAAAGGAGTAGAGATTTGGCAAAAGGTGAAGTTGACCTACGAGTTGGCAATGGAGCAAAGGTTGCTGCTTTAGCTGTAGGAACTTATGTTTTAACTTTACCTAGTGGTTTAATAATTCAGTTAGAGAACTTTTATTATGTACCTGCAATTAGCAGGAATATTATTTCCGTTTCTTGTTTGGACAAGTTTGGTTTTTCATTCATAATAAGGAACAATTGTTGCTCCATTTATTTGAATGATATATTCTATGCTACTGCAAAAATGAATAATGGACTATATGTCCTTGATCTTGAAATGCCAATTTATAACATTAATACTAAAAGGTTGAAACCTAATGAGTTGAATCCAACTTACCTTTGGCGCTGTCGATTAGGCCACATAAATGAGAAACGCATTTCCAAACTCCATAAAGATGGACTCTTGGACTCTTTTGATTATGAATCATATGAGACATGCAGATCTTGTTTAATTGGAAAGATGACAAAGTCCCCATTCACAGGAAAAGGTGAAAGGGCTAATGATCTTTTGGCACTCATACATACTGATGTATGTGGACCACTGAACATACCAGCCAGAGGAGGTTTTCAGTACTTCATCACTTTTACTGATGACTTCAGTAGATACGGATATGTGTATTTAATGAAACACAAATCTGAGTCCTTTGAAAAGTTCAAGGAATTCAAGAATGAAGTACAAAACCAACTAGGTAAGAATATTAAAGTTCTTCGATCAGATCGAGGCGGTGAATATTTAAGCCTAGAATTTGATGACCATCTAAAAGAGTATGGGATTCTATCCCAACTTACTCCTCCTGGAACACCACAATGGAATGGTGTATCTGAGAGAAGAAATCGAACCTTGTTAGACATGGTCCGATCCATGATGAGTCACGTCGATCTTCCAAACTCCTTTTGGGGACATGCATTATTAACAGCAGCTTACACACTTAACCGTGTTCCATCCAAAAAGGTTGATAAGACACCATATGAGATATGGAGTGGTAAGAAACCACATATGTCTTACATGAAGATTTGGGGTTGCGAAGTTTACGTCAAACGACAAATTTCAACCAAGCTTGAGCCCAAATCTGACAAATGCTTATTTGTGGGGTATCCTAAAGAAACAAGAGGATATTACTTCTACAATCCTTCTGAGGGCAAAGTGTTTGTCGCTCGAACTGGAGTCTTTCTGGAAAGGGATTTTATTTCCAAAGGAAACAGTGGGAGGAAAATAGAGCTTGAAGAAATTCAAGAATCACAAAACATTGAAACACCTATGGAGGAACTAGAGCGGGAAACACAAGTAGTTGTGGAAGAGCAACCTGCTCAAGTAGAACAAGACCAGCGTAGGTCAAGCAGGATACGTCACCAACCTGAGAGATATGGATATCTCATAAGTGATCAGGGTGATGTATTACTCATGGATCAAGATGAGCCTGTGACCTACAAAGAGGCCATAACTGGTCCTGAGTCTGAGAAGTGGCTAGAAGCCATGAAATCTGAAATGGATTCCATGTACACAAACCAGGTTTGGACCTTGGTAGAACCTCCTATAGGAGTTAACCCTATAGGATGCAAGTGGGTCTTCAAGAAGAAGACTGACATGGATGGTAAGGTACATACCTATAAAGCAAGACTGGTTGCAAAAGGCTATAAACAAATTCATGGGGTTGACTATGATGAAACCTTTTCACCAGTTGCAATGCTTAAATC
Source organism: Lathyrus sativus (assembly GCA_963859935.3). Classification (NCBI taxonomy): domain Eukaryota; kingdom Viridiplantae; phylum Streptophyta; class Magnoliopsida; order Fabales; family Fabaceae; genus Lathyrus; species Lathyrus sativus. Next base: position 61,474 of record CAWUDS030001144.1, read on the forward strand.
TGTTCGGATTTTACTTGCCATCGCTGCATATCATGATTATGAAATATGGCAGATGGATGTCAAAACTGCTTTCCTTAATGGGAATCTTCTTGAGGATGTGTACATGACACAACCTGAAGGATTTGACATACCACAAGATGCCCAAAAGATATGCAAGTTACAGCGATCAATCTATGGATTGAAGCAAGCTTCCAGAAGCTGGAATCTTCGTTTTGATGAAACAGTAAAACAATATGGATTCATCAAAAATGAAGATGAACCTTGTGTCTACAAGAAGGTTAGTGGGAGCATGATCGTGTTTCTGGTATTATATGTAGATGACATATTACTCATTGGAAACGATGTCCCTACCTTGCAACAAGTGAAGACTTGGTTAGGGAATTGTTTTTCTATGAAAGACCTAGGTGAAGCAGCCTATATATTAGGAATTAGGATCTATAGAGATAGATCACAAAAACTGCTTGGCCTAAGTCAGAGTACATACATAGATAAAGTGTTGAGACGCTTTAATATGCATGATTCCAAGAAAGGATTCATACCTATGCAACATGGTCTGTGTTTATCAAAAACACAATCCCCTTCAACTAAGGAAGAAAGGGATCGCATGAATAAGATTCCATATGCATCTGCAATAGGATCTATCATGTATGCCATGTTATGTACTCGACCAGATGTCTCGTATGCATTAAGTGCAACGAGTAGGTACCAATCTGATCCCGGTGATGCTCACTGGGTAGCTGTCAAGAATATTCTTAAGTACTTGAGAAGGACTAAGGATTCATTCTTGATATATGGAGGTCAGGAAGAGCTTGATGTAATTGGTTACACTGATGCTAGCTTCCAGACAGATAAGGATGATTTTAGATCACAATCTGGTTATGTGTTCTGTCTCAATGGTGGCGTTGTGAGCTGGAAAAGTTCAAAGCAAGAAACAGTTGCTGATTCTACAACTGAGGCCGAGTATATTGCTGCCTCAAATGCAGCAAAGGAAGCTGTTTGGATCAAGAAGTTCATTAGTGAACTTGGC
>CAWUDS030001144.1:67500-77500 GCA_963859935.3 Lathyrus sativus
CAATACAATACCAAATTGTCAAAGATTATTCCTATGATAATTAATTAAGGCCGGCGTAACCTCGCCTAGTGATTTGTGAAAATCATTATTTGAGAATAGGCTCTCCTTAATTATTTATCGCTAGTAGGGCTTAGGTCACCACTACACACATATATATTAAGTTATTTTACGCTAACCGTCCCAATCGTATACGAAATCTTGCCCCCACCTTTTGTTGAGTGTTGTTGAAAGTCCACAAGTGTTGTCTTCGATCTTTGCCAAGAACCGATTACTTATGAAAATGATTTGGGCAGAACTTTGACGTATAAAACTCCCTTGAAACTTTAGAAGAACTTTTACCACAAAATACTCTAAAGGTTACGAACCGATATCGTGGGAACTTCGATAACTAAAACTAATATTGCTATATGAAGAAATTAGAGAAGGAAAGAAGTAAAGAAGTAAGAAAGATGATTTGTGATTGAATGAATGAAAATGGGGTGGAAGAGACCCCTATTTATACTAGTTGTAAAATATTAAAATAACATAATTTATCATCTTTTGCCCATACCTTCCAACTTTTCAACTCTTGCTAGTAAATATGTCTCTATCAAATATTTACTAATCTTTCATCAATAGTGCTTTAGGTGTTCTAGTATGACTTTGTGAAAATAATTTATGACAAAGGTATGGGAGCTTGATTTCATGACATAATATTATGTAGGATATTAATAGAAAATGAGATATATATTTCTTTTATAAAAAGTAAAATGTTAATAATATTAATAATAATAAAAATAGTAAAAAGGATAGTTATTTGATATTTTTATTGTCTTAAGATTATTTTATTTATTAATTGGTTTATAGAGTAAAATGATAATATTCAAATAAAATAAAATCAATTAATAATAACAAAACAAGAACAACAATAATGATAATAATAATATGAATAATTAATTAACTTAAAGTTAAGGGTTTTAAGTACCAATTTAAATTTCAAAGTTTAGTTTATAAAATGAAACGATGATATTCAAATTGAAGAATAAAAGTAATAAATATAAAAAGTAATTAATTAATAAATTAATTATTATAAGTGTTAGTTTCAACATTTAATTTTTAATAACTAGCATTGTTAAAATCTCAAATCTAACTAGATATATTATTTAGTGTATGGAAAAATTAGGATGTTACATTACCACCCCCCTTAAAAGAAATTTCGTCCTCGAAATTTAGCGTACCTAAAACATATGTGGATACTTCTGACGCATGTCTTCTTCTCTTTCCCAAGTAGAATCACCAGTTACATCATCCCACACGACTCTAACCAATGGTATTTGCTTTCCACGAAGTTCTTTAATACGATGATCTAAGATCTTGACAGGTATAGCCTCATATTCCAAATTATCTCTAAGTTCCACAGTTTCAGGCTCAATGACATGTGAAGGGTCCGGATAATACTTCCTCAGTTGTGATACATGAAATACATCATGAAGATTAGACAAGTTTGGCGGCAAAGCAATGTGATACGCTACAGGTCCAATCCGCCGTAGAATTTGAAAAGGCCCGATAAACCTTGGTGTTAACTTCCTAGTTTTGATTGCTCGTGCAATTCCCGCCCTAGGAGTTACCCTAATGAACACGTGATCTCCTGCCTCGAACTCCAAAGGTCTTCTCCTCTTATCATTATAACTCTTTTGACGGTCCTGTGCTGCCTTCATTTTTTCTCTAATAAGTTTAACCTGATCTGTCGTTTGTTGCACGAATTCTGAACCCAATATTTTATTTTCTCCAACCTCATACCAACATAAAGGTGTACGACACTTTCTTCCGTATAATGCTTCATATGGAGCCATGCCGATACTTGAGTGAAAACTATTGTTGTAAGTAAACTCAATCAATGGTAAGAACTCGTCCCAACTTCCTTTGTGTTCAAGAGCACAAGCTCTCAACAAATCCTCTAACGATTGAATCGTCCTCTCAGACTGGCCATCCGTTTGGGGATGATAAGCTGAACTTAACCTCAGTTTTGTTCCTAACTCTAAATGCAACTGATGCCAAAAATTTGATGTGAATCTGGGATCTCTATCACTGACTATACTTGAAGGTATTCCATGCAATCTAACAATCTCCTTTACATATACCTGAGCTAGTCTCTCTAATTTAAACGTCTGGTTGATGGGAATGAAATGTGCACTCTTTGTCAACCTATCAATGATCACCCAAATTGCATCATGTTGTTTCTGAGTCTTAGGCAAAGCGGTTACAAAATCCATGGCTATTCCGTCCCACTTCCACTCTGGAATATCTAAAGGTTGTAGCAATCCGGCTGGCTTCTGATGTTCAATCTTTGCCTTCTGACATACCAAGCAACTTTGAACATATTCTGCTATATGTCTCTTCATTCCAACCCACCAAAACATTTTCTTCAAGTCTTGATACATCTTTGTGGCTCCTGGATGAAAACTCAACTTACTTTTGTGGCCCTCTTCCAAAATCAACTTTTGAATATCCTGATTTTGAGGTACACACAACCTTTCTTTAAACCTTAGGATTCCATCACTCCTTATGTTAAACTCTCCATTTTGACCATTTCTTATATTTTCCTTTATGCTCACTAGACGGTCATCAAGTTGTTGTTCATCTTTGATCCATTTCAGAAATTCATTAGACACGACAATAGCGCCTATGAATATACTTCCTTCATTGTGATGTACTCCTAAGTTTAAATCCACGAATTTGTCAATCAACTCTTCTTCCTTCAACATCATTGCAGATACATGAAGTTTCTTTCGACTCAAAGCGTCTGCTACAACATTGGCCTTTCCGGGATGATATTGCAACTCAAAATCATAGTCCTTCAAGAATTCCATCCAGCGCCTTTGTCTCATGTTTAAATCTTTCTGATCAAATAAATGCTTCAGGCTTTTGTGATCACTTAACACAGTGAACTTTGATCCATAAAGATAATGCCTCCAAATCTTTAAGGCAAACACAATTGCCGCTAACTCTAGGTCGTGAGTTGGGTAGTTCCTCTCATGCACCTTCAATTGTCTTGATGCATAAGCTATCACTTTCCTTTCTTGCATCAACACACACCCAAGACCTTGATATGACGCATCACAATACACATCAAAATTTCCTAATGGGTCTGGTAAGATGAGTATTGGTGATGAAGTCAATCTTTCCTTTAGCTTCTGAAAACTTTCTTCACACTCTTTAGTCCATTCAAAGTTTTTACCTTTCCTCGTTAACTGAGTCATGGGCAAAGCGATCTTTGAAAATCCTTCAATGAACCTCCGATAATATCCAGCTAGTCCAAGAAAACTTCGAATCTCGCCAACATTCTTTGGACTCTCCCACTTTGTTATTGCTTCGACTTTACTTGGGTCTACTGCAATACCTTCTTTACTAATTACATGACCAAGAAATTGTACCTCCTTCAACCAAAATTCACATTTCGAGAATTTCGCGTACAATTGAAGGTCCTTTAATATCTGTAGCACAATTCTCAAATGTTCTCTGTGCTCTACCTCATTCTTGGAATAAATCAGAATGTCATCAATGAAAACTACAACAAATTGATCTAAGTATGACCTAAAGATCCTATTCATGTAATCCATGAATACTGCTGGAGCATTAGTCAAACCAAATGGCATAACTAAGTACTCATAGTGTCCATAACGGGATCTAAAAGCTGTTTTTGGAATATCATCTTCCTTCACCCTGATCTGATGATATCCAGACTTCAAGTCAATCTTTGAGAATACTGATGCTCCTTTTAACTGATCCATCAAGTCGTCGATTCTAGGCAAAGGATACTTGTTTTTCACAGTGGCTTTATTGAGTTGTCTGTAATCCACACAAAGTCTAGAAGAACCATCCTTCTTCTTCACAAACAAGATTGGAGCTCCCCATGGCGATACACTTGGTCTAATAAATTCTTTCTCTAACATCTCGTCTAATTGTTTCTTTAACTCCGCAAGCTCTGAGGGTGACATTCGATAAGGAGATATAGAAATTGGTCCAGTTCCTGGAACCAAGTCTATAGAAAATTCCACTTCCCTAACCGGTGGTAAACCTGGAACTTCTTCTGGAAAGACTTCCGGGAATTCACAGACTACGGGAAAATTTTCCACACTAGGGGTTTCTCCTACTGACATGGAGAATAGCATCATAAAACTTTGAGTGAGGGTTTCAGCTTTGCTGATTTCTCCACTATCTTCTCCAAATGTAAAAATTTTCTCCTTGCATCTCAAGTTGACATCGTTGGCTGATAACCAATCCATTCCTAAGATGACATCTAGGTCTTGTAGCGGGAGTACCACAAGATCTACTAAGAATCTTCTATTTTCTAAGATTATTGGACAGTCTACACAGACTGAATAAGTTACCATTCTTTCTCCCGAGGGAGTTGTGATAGTCAACTTATAATCGTGATCAACAATTTCGAATCCCAAAAATTCAGCACAAGAGGTAGATATAAAAGAATGTGTAGCTCCTGAATCGAATAAAACTGATACCAACTTATCTCCAATTAAACACATACCTTGAATTAACCCAGCTGACTTTGAGATCTCAGCTCCTCTAATTGTAAATACTCTTCCTGTGGTTGGCTTATTTTGATTCTGAGGTCTCTGACCAACACTTGGGCCTCCATTTCTTGCTCTCCCTATGTTGTTATTGTTTATTAGGCCGCTCCTCTGGCCTGTTGGTTGACTTTGTCCTTGGGGACAATCTTTGAGAAAGTGGCCTTTCTGACCACAGCGAAAACAAGTTCCAATATTTCTATTTGGACAATCTTTGTTAAGATGTGCCCCTCCACAGCTGTAACACTTGAACATTAACCTTCTAGAATCCTGGTTATGATAAGGTGTAGGCCTTTGATATGGCCTACCCCCTCGTTGGATTCTTCCTCCGTGGCCTCGGTTAAAGTGGCCCTTGTGATTGTTGTTTTGGGTTGATCCTCCTGATCCATATTGATTCTTCCTATTGTCAATCCCTTCCAACTCCAGACACCTTTCTACTAGCTCACCAAAGCGCATAATATGCAGAGGTAAAACTGCCCTCTGGATATCATATTTCAATCCATCTTGATACTTTTCACACATCCATTCTTCCCTTGGATGCAAGCGGTAAAACTCAGAATACTTTAGCAAGGATTCAAACTTCCTAGTATATTCTCCCACCGTCATCACACCTTGACGTAGATTCTGAAATTCTCTCTCCTTCTCTTTCCTACATAACTTTGGAAAATACTTCCCCAAAAATTCTTCTTTGAACAAGGTCCAATTGATTTCTCTTCCTTCCTCTTCCAATAATCTATACTTTCCTCTCCACCAAGCTTCAGCATCGCCTGTCAGCATGAATGTTGCATAACCAACCCTTCTATTCTCTCTACAGTGAGTGAAAGAAAATATCTTCTCCATTTCTTGCAACCATTTCTCAGCACCCTCCGGATTAAAGTCACCACCAAACTGTGGTGGTTTTCCTTTCAGAAACGAGTTCAATCCTGTATCCTCATGCACCATTTCCCTTTGTTGTTGCTGAAAGAGTTGATGATCTCGAGTGATTTGCAGGATTTGAGCATTTTGTTGTGTTTGAACTAACACAGCTGCAGCAAGTTCACGAACATCTCGAGTGTCAGCTTGAGAGTTCGTTCCAGTTTGGGAATGATCTTCTCGTCCAATGGGAATGGTAGGTGCTCCTTCAGGAGTAACTTCATCACTCGCATTCCTACGTATACCTCTAGTAGTGCCTCTAGCAGCACTCCTACCACGCCTCGCACCTCTGACGTTCTGAACCATAACTTCCTGAAAAGGAATAGTTATTAGGTTCAATCATTCACAAGACATAAAGAACATAACAATTATGTATATTTATATCCCAATGAATGATTCATCGATAAGGATTTTTATCAAGTCTCCCACAGGCAAGGGATAATTGTGTCTAAAATGTTGAATTAATATCTTAAATATAACTAGAATTCAGGAAAACATAATCAACATTTAATGTATAAACAAAAATGTATCAATTTATTTAATAACAACGATTACAAAAATCGTGACCATGTCTCATTCAAAAACCTCTACTTGTAAACCAAGCTAAGACTAATAGTGGTAAAACTATAATTATCATTATTGCTACGAAATCTTTACCTAATTCTTCATGCTTGATGATACCAATAACAAACAAAATAATGACAAGAAGAGTGATGAATAAAAGAAAGGATTTAGCCATTTGAAAGGTATAGATAAATATTTAGGAATTGATATGAAAATAATGGATGGGTGTGAAGTATTTATAAAGTGAATTTTGTGAAGTGTCCGTTACGTTACCGTTGGGTTTGTGACCGTTGGGGAGGAAAAATAAAGTGTGCTAAATAAGTTTCCTAGACCATTATACTAGAAGGCTCTCAAGATGAAGACTCAATGCACAGAAGAAAAGTTATCATCCAGTTTGGAATCCAACTTGATACAGTCAGTATAATTCTAGACACTTACGGTCCGAGCTGAATCGACCAGCTCTGATACCATTAAATGAGACAGCCTATGTCCCATTAGTGGAATTCTAATGAAACCTTATAAAAATACAGAAAAATTTGAAATTTTTAAAGGACAATACTTAATTATTTAAAAACATACTGTTTCACATACATATGCTTCAAATATATTTTACAGAGTTTGACACCGTTAAGACTAGCGGCCTTGCCACATAGATAAAACATAAAATAAAAGTACAGAAAGGAAACCAAAAAGAAAGCATACCAAAAGGGACCTCCTAAGTCCAACAAGACTGACACTTATACTGACTGTAGTAGTAGGGATGTGATTAGCGTTTGACAAAACACTAACAGCTCCCAATCTAGATGTTATAGTAACACATCTCCACGTCACTTCATATCCTTTCCTTCTGAGTTGTCGGGAAGTACGCAAGATTCGAGCTCATCGTCTGATCGTCATAAAATAATCCAAAATGCAAAACAAAAATGACACAGGGCTAAGATTCATGTACAAGTTTAAAAGTGGGAATGAATGTGTAAAATAATAATATATATGGAAACCATATTTATACAAACAAGCGTATCTTATACCCACAATTACATATACTTTATTTATTCTAATGCATCCCTGAACTATATGCTGACTCAGGCCACTAAACGCTGTCAATGATATCTATCCCATTTACCAAGATCAGATATCACTAGACCACATGCCACCAACGTACTCCCAATTACCAAGAGCTACGCCACCTAACTTCACATGGAGCCTAGGTGTTATAAGTCGATCGTCCCTGAGAATTCAGGCCAAGAACCTTGTCTTGCCTAGCATGCATAGATAATAATCCCCGTCGGGATTGCAGGCGACTGATCAACCTCGTGCGTCCCATACCGCACGGCGGTGGACTTACACATTCCTTAATGCAAGTCTATATGATCACTCACTCATCTTGTGGCAACTCTTAGCCATAAGTATTAAGTTAATAATGGGGAATTATCGTATCAACTTTTCAAGTTATACTTATTATCTAGATACTTAGGTTGAGTACCAAATCCATCCAATGTCTTGCCATATTTGATCTTTGTCCTTACATAATAAGTTCAGTTTGTATAATGGGTAATTGTATGGTTAACTTCCCAGGTAAGAGAGGTGGACTGTAAACGGCATAGTCGACCAAGTCTTTCCTTAGCCAGAACCCAACCAAATATAACTACTCATTGTATCCAACTTTCCTTATGTTAATGGGGATCAATTACTTAATATCTAGCAATGTTTTTCTCTCATTAACCGATTATTTCCTTAATCTATCAATCACAATCATTCAAGTATAAATAAAATAAACAATTATAAAATTAACCGAATAATGCAAGCACAATACAATACCAAATTGTCAAAGATTATTCCTATGATAATTAATTAAGGCCGGCGTAACCTCGCCTAGTGATTTGTGAAAATCATTATTTGAGAATAGGCTCTCCTTAATTATTTATCGCTAGTAGGGCTTAGGTCACCACTACACACATATATATTAAGTTATTTTACGCTAACCGTCCCAATCGTATACGAAATCTTGCCCCCACCTTTTGTTGAGTGTTGTTGAAAGTCCACAAGTGTTGTCTTCGATCTTTGCCAAGAACCGATTACTTATGAAAATGATTTGGGCAGAACTTTGACGTATAAAACTCCCTTGAAACTTTAGAAGAACTTTTACCACAAAATACTCTAAAGGTTACGAACCGATATCGTGGGAACTTCGATAACTAAAACTAATATTGCTATATGAAGAAATTAGAGAAGGAAAGAAGTAAAGAAGTAAGAAAGATGATTTGTGATTGAATGAATGAAAATGGGGTGGAAGAGACCCCTATTTATACTAGTTGTAAAATATTAAAATAACATAATTTATCATCTTTTGCCCATACCTTCCAACTTTTCAACTCTTGCTAGTAAATATGTCTCTATCAAATATTTACTAATCTTTCATCAATAGTGCTTTAGGTGTTCTAGTATGACTTTGTGAAAATAATTTATGACAAAGGTATGGGAGCTTGATTTCATGACATAATATTATGTAGGATATTAATAGAAAATGAGATATATATTTCTTTTATAAAAAGTAAAATGTTAATAATATTAATAATAATAAAAATAGTAAAAAGGATAGTTATTTGATATTTTTATTGTCTTAAGATTATTTTATTTATTAATTGGTTTATAGAGTAAAATGATAATATTCAAATAAAATAAAATCAATTAATAATAACAAAACAAGAACAACAATAATGATAATAATAATATGAATAATTAATTAACTTAAAGTTAAGGGTTTTAAGTACCAATTTAAATTTCAAAGTTTAGTTTATAAAATGAAACGATGATATTCAAATTGAAGAATAAAAGTAATAAATATAAAAAGTAATTAATTAATAAATTAATTATTATAAGTGTTAGTTTCAACATTTAATTTTTAATAACTAGCATTGTTAAAATCTCAAATCTAACTAGATATATTATTTAGTGTATGGAAAAATTAGGATGTTACAGGCGCGCACGCACACACACACGCATGACGAACGCACACACGTGCGCACCCTCTCACACAAACACACAAACACGTGCGCACGTGCGCACCCACGCGCGTACACACACTCACACATGCTCAGATACACGCGCGCGCGTGCACATAACACACACACACACGCACACATGCATGCACACACACACACACACGCGTGCGCATACTCTCTCTCTCTCTCTCACACACACACACACAAACACACACGTACGTACACACACACAAACGTGTGTGCACACATACGCACACACACACACACACGTTCGTGCGCACACTCTCTCACAAACAAACATGCGTGCGCGCCCACAAACAAACTGACGCGCGTGCGCCCAAACACACACACACACACACACAGACACACACACACACACACACATGTACACACACACGGACGCGTGCGCACGCACACACACATACAGACGCACACACGCACGCACACGCGTACGCACACACACACACACACACACACATAAATGCGTGCGCACCCACACACACACGCGCGTAACACGTGCACGCTCGTTCGTACACTCTCTCTCTCTCTCACACACACACACACACACACACGTGCGTGCACATACACACACACATGCGTACACACACACACACACGTTCGTGCGCACATACACACACATACAAGCACGCGCGCGCGTACGCCGCTCACACTCTAGCACATACGCACACGCACACAGACATGCACTCACAAACACACGCGTGCCCACAGACACGCAAGCATGAACACACGTAAACACATACACACACACGCACACACACATACAGACATACACATGCGAGTGCATACACACAGATACACACACACGCACACACACTCATACACACATGTGCGCACACTTTCTCACGCGCACACACACACACACACACATAAACACGCACACGCACACACACACACACACGCGCGCACACTCTCTCTCTCACACACACACACACGGGT
>CAWUDS030001144.1:92500-95000 GCA_963859935.3 Lathyrus sativus
CAGACGCGCATGCGCACAAACACACACACACACACACACACACACACACACACACACGTGTACGCACCCACACACACGCGTGCGCACGCACACACACACACACACGCACACACACACATACGCGCGCGCACCCACTCGCTCGTGTGCACACTCTCTCTCACACACACACGCGCGTGCGCGAACGCACACACGCGTGCGCATAAATAAACAAACACGCGCGTGCGCGGACACACACGCGCGTGCGCATAAACAAACAAACACGCGTACGCGCACACACACACACACACACACACACACACGTGCGCACAGACACACACACGCGCACACACACACGCGCACACACAAACACACGCACACACAAACACACGCGTACGCACACACACACATGCACACACGCGCAACATACACTCGCTCGTGCGCACCATGTCTCTTTTTCACACACACACACAAACACACACGTGCGTGCGCATACACACACGCAGGCACGCACACACGCGCACACACACAATTACGAATACACACACGCGCGTGCACACACACACTCACACACACATACACACGCCTGTCCACACTCTCACACACACACACAAACACACACACACACACACGCACGAAGACACACCCACACACCCCCACACACAACACACTCACAAACGCACGTGCACACACACACACACACACAAGCGCACACAAATACGTGCGCGCGTGCTTGCGCTCACTCTCTCTCACACACGCACACACCCACGCGCGCGCACTGGCTCTCACGTGTGCGCTAACACACGCGCGCACACACACACACACACACACACTCTCTCTCTCTCACACACACACACAAATACGCACGCGCACGTGCACACACGCACACACACTCTCTCTCTCACACACACACGTGCGCGCATACACACTTACACGTGCACCCACACACACACACACACACGTGCGCGCATACACACTTACACGTGCACCCACATACACACACACACACAAACACACACAAGAACTCACACGCGCATACACACTTACACGTGCATACTCATACGCATACACACGCGCACACATACACACACACACACAAGAACACACGCGTGCGTGCGCACACACACAGGCACACAGAAGCACGCGTGCATGCGCACACAAACAGGCACACAGAAGCTCGCGTGAGCGTATATATACACACGCACTCACGCAGGCATGCACGTACGCGCCCACAAACACACACACGTGCGCGCACACACTCACAAACACACGCGCGCACGTCTCTACACACAAACTCGCGCGCGCGTGTGCTTCCGCACACTCCCACACAAATACATACGCGCGCGCACTCGCACTCACTTGTGCGCTCAAACACACAAACACACATACGCGTGCGCACACACTCTCTCCCCCTCTCACACACACACAAACATGCGCGCGCGCGCGTGCATACACACACACACACACACACACACTCTCTCTCTCTCTCTCTCACACACACACACACACGTGCTCGCACATACACACTACAACACAAACACACACAAGAACTAACATGCACGCGCATTCACACACACACACACACAAACACACACGCGTGCGTGTGCTTACTCACACGCACACATACACACACGCACACATACACACATAAGAACACACGCGTGCGCGCATACACAGACACACACACACACACATACACACATACACATACAGACACACACACACGTACGCGCATGCACACACACACACACGCACGAATGCACTAACCCACGCCGCTCGCACACACACACACACACATATACACACACTCATACATACAAACATACGCGCGCACACACGCACACACGCACTCGCCTGCACACAATCACACCCGTGCACACACAGACACACACACGTACATACACACACGCACACACACACACACGCACACACACACAAACACACACACACACAGACACACACACAAACACTCGCGCACACACACTGACAAATGCGTGCGCGCGCACACACCAACTCACACGCAAACAAGTTTGTGCGTGCGTACACTCTCTCTCTCTCTCACACACACACAAACACATACGCACACACACACGTGCACGCACACACACATGCACACACACACACACACACGTGCACGCTCACATACACCCACATACACACGAACACGAGCTCACGCGTGCGCGCCTTCACACACACACACGTACACACGCGTGCGCGCACATACGCACACACGGACACACACGCACACACCCGCATAGACAAACACACACGCGCGCACATGCACACACGCGCATGCACACACACACACACATGCACAAACATACACACACGCGCGTGCGTTCACACACTCTCTCATACACACTCACACACGCACACACATACATACACAAACACGTGCACACACACACACAGATGCGCGCGCGCGTGCAAACGCACCTATACACACACACACGCATGCGCATGCACACACCGCACACACGCACACACACATATACACTCACAGGCACACACACGTGCAGAAAAC
>CAWUDS030001144.1:102500-117500 GCA_963859935.3 Lathyrus sativus
ACAGAAACGTGCGCGCACACACATGCACACACACACACACACGTGCGCGCACACATACACACACATACACACGAACACGAGCGCACAGGTGCGCGCATACACACCCACACACACACACACACACGCGCGCGCGTGCTTGCGCTCACACTCTCTCTCTCACACACACATACACAAACACGTGCGCGCGCACAAAATATTTGCGCGCGCGCGTGCAAACTCACCTACACACACACAATCATGCGCGCGCACCTATCCACACACACACATGTGTGCACACACACTTAGACACACACGCACACACAAACACACGCGCGTGCACATACAGACACACACATATACACATACACACACAAACACATACACACAGACACACGCGTGCGCGCATGCACACAAACACTCACATGCACACGCGTGCGCACATGCACACAAACACGCACACACGTGCACACTCACACACACACACACACACGCACACACGCATGAATGCACTAACGCACGCCGCTCGTACACACACACACACACACACTTGCGTGCACACATACACACCCACACATAAACACTCATACACACAAGCACGCACACACACATGCACACACACTCACACACACACACAAACACGCACACACGCACTCGCATGCACACAAACACGCCCGTGCATACACAGACACACACACATGCGCACACACACACACGCACACACACGCACACACACACATATACACGTACGCGCGCGCACACACACGCGCACACACACACACACACAAAAACACACGTGCACGCACACATACACTCACAAATACGAAAATACACGCGCGCACACGCATACACAAACGCGCGTGCACACACACACACAAATATACAAACACGCGCACACAAAAACGCGTGTGCACGCGAACACACACACACATGCACTCACGCGCGTACGCACGCACACATAAGCGTACACACGCGCGTGTGCGCACACAAAAACACACATAAACAGGCACGCACGCACGCACGCACGTGCACACGCACACATGCGCAGACACACACACACACAAATGTGCGCGCGTGCGTGCTTACACACACACGTTCGTGCATACACACACATGCAGGCACGCTTGCACGCACGTGCACACACACACACACACACCTGCGTAGACACACACACACGTGCGGGCGCACACTGACACACACACAAACATACGCGCGCACACAGGCACATGTGTGCACGCACACACACCAACATACGCGCGCGCACATACAGTCACCTACACACGCCCACAAACACGCGCACACACGCATGCGCACACTTTCTCACACACACACACACACACACACACACACACGTGCACGCAGACACACATGCACACACACACACACACGTGCGCCCACACATACACACACATGCACACGAACACGAGCACACGCGTGTTTGCATACACACACACTCACACGTGCGTGCACATACACACACACGGACACGCACGCACACATACGCACAGACACACACACACACACGCGCGCACACACAAATGCGCTTGCACACACATACATATACGCGCGTGCGCGTTCGCTCACACTCTCTTTCTCGCACACACTCCCGATTTCCTATCAAAGTCTCCCTTATACTTGCCCTTATCAACACTCTTCACTTTTTGCTTGCCTTTCTTCTCACTCAAGTTCTTGTAGTGAGTAGAACGAGCTCTACTATCCTCTTCAAAAATCCTACAACATTCGGTCAAGTCCGAAAATCTTCGTATCCTCTGGAAACCCACTGCTTGCTTTATCTCCGGACGCAAGCCATTCTCATACTTAATGCACTTAGAGAACTCTGCTGTAACAGCTGCATAATGAGGATGAAACTAAACTAGTTCCACAAACTTAGCCGTGTAATCTACCACAAACATGTTTCCTTGCTTCAACTCGAGAAATTCCATTTCCTTTTTACCCTTCACACTCTCAGGATAGTACTTCCTCAAAAATTTAGTGCGGAACAAATCCCAAGTAATTTTTTCGTCATCCACCTCAAGAACTTGCCACATACTGACCCACCAGTCATCAGCCTCTTCCCTCAACATATGAGTCCCATGTCTCACCTTGCTTCCTTCAGCACAGTTCATAACTCTAAAGATTCTCTCAACCTCCTTCAACCAGATCTGAGCACCGTCGGGATCAAACCTTCCTTTGAATACAGGCGGCTGATTCTTTCTAAACTCATCATTCGCATTCACATTCGGCGCACCTTGCACCGCCCTTGCCATAGCCTCCAATGCCGCAGCCATAGCAGTGTCATTACGACCATCCATATTCTGAGGATCCCCAAAAATAACAACAAGGTCAAACAACCGTTTAACCAACACAACAAGAAGACAGACACAACAAACTCAACACTGGCTCTGATACCACTTAATGTAACACCCCCTTTCTATACCCCCAAAATAAACAATTAAAATCATATAAGCAATTAATAAAAGTTTCATCAGAGTATAAATCAAAACATGGTATAAAAGAGGCGCATCACATTATCATCGAAACGAAACATAAATAATACCTGCTCATAAAGATATGTAACAAAAGAGGTAAATCTCAACTAAAAGTGAAGCATAGCACTTAAAACCCACATATCAACATTTAGAATAAAGCAGAAACATCTAAACATTGAAATCACTTCATTAACATAAGCATTCTATACATCATTCAGATTAATTCAATCCATCAGTTAAGTTACAAAAAAATCAGCAGCAGATACATACACAGATGTATCACAAAAGAATCAAAACAATTCCTGACTACCCAGTGTTACATATCAGTGCCATCTGACCAAAAGAAATGAAGACTAGCTTCACAAAAGACCTCCAGCATCCTACTCTGCAATGCCTCATAGAGCATTATAAAACAGCAGAAGGGTGAGAAACATTATCATCACAAACAATGCATAAAATTATGTATATCATAAAACACAATTATAACATACACGAAATTTACATTTCTCACCACAACTTGTTACAACACATCACCATATACACGTACATAATCAATCACATTCCCAATTCATGTTTCACAATTCGTAGCATTTCACATAAACATTTACAATTATGTTCAATTCACCAAAACATCATATAAAGATGATAATGCAACTCATAGAGACCGACTCACGACTCTATGCAGATGCAAATGCGGTACCGACTCGTTCAGCAGGTTCAGTTGAAGAACCAAAATGGAACCATCGCTCGTTACCGAAGTAACTTCCCGTCGGGCCTACGATGTTCACCCATCGCTCACACCCCACATGGGCACACGATATTTCAGGATTGCTCACACCCCACACGGGCACACAATCCGGTTGCTCACACCCCAGAAGGGCACACAACTATTCTGCAGATTCTCCATGGAATCAAAATAAACCATCGCTCACACCCCACAAGGGCACACAATCGTTTGTGCAGATCCTTCTAGGGATCAAAGTAACTAAACCATCGCTCACACCCCACAAGGGCACACAAGGTTTCTGCAGATCCTACGCGGGATCAAACACACAAGAATGCAATCATGATGCTACACATCCAACACGACACAATACACTCTTAAAATGCACACATGTTTACAAACATATTCAAGCATTCTTCATATCAGACAAGTACATATAATTATGCACATTCACATTAATATCACCATGCAATTCCATTCAATTCGAACCTTTGCACAAAATTTCCAAACGGCCACATACACCTTCCACAATTCACAATCTAGATTTCACGCCATACGGCTACCCACAGCACAACATAACTCAGCATGATCGATGCCTCGAGCAAGAAAGTAATCAAAGTTAAGTCGGAAACCCGACCTCGGATGGAAACATTAAACAAAACACAACCTGCCACGTTCACCACCTTCTCGCTTAGCGAACTCCTAGCGAGTATTCGCTACTTGTTCGCCTAGCGAACAAGCTCGCGAAGGCAAACAAAAGCCTCTGACTTCGTTCGCTACCTCGCTCGCTTAGCGAACCCCTAGAGAACCTTCACTACCCCCATTTGCTACCAGCGAACACCACAACATACATTCTGTCTAAGTCTGGGACCATTCGCTACCTATTCGCTACTGCTCGCTTAGCGAAAGTTCGCGACCAGCTCGCCTAGCGAACAGCTAGCGAGTGTCTGCAAACCAGAAATTCCTCACTATTCAAAATTTCCTAACCTCTCCAAAACCGACTGATTCTCATAAACTCAGTTCCAATAGCCTTAGTCTATCAAACCCTGACTATTCTACAACACTTACATTGGATTCTACCCGATAAAACATTCGTTCTACCGATTAAACTCATTATGCCCTAAAATAAAAAATGAGCAAAACTCTCCCCAATCCAAAACAAAACCAACAAGAACACACATAATCATACACATTGCAAGAATAATAAAGTTTCACACCCTTACCCGATCAATCGAAAGCTTAGAAGTGGATTCTTGATGATTCTAGGTTTTTCTCCTCTTTTCTCTTCTCTTCCTTTCTTTCTCTTCTTTCTCTTTCCTCTTGGTTTCTATCCTCTCTATTCTTTCTCTTTTCCACTTATACTCTTTCTATTCTATTTCTCTCAAAATAACCACTAATCAAGGATTATCTAAAACACCCTCTAATTAATTCCCAAAACTCTCCAAATAATAAAATACCACAATATACGCACACAACATATTATTATATAATTCCACAATAAAATAACAATTAACCAATAAATTAAAAGACTCAACAAAATAATGGGAAATTCAGAATCGGGGGGTTATAACACTCCCCCACTTTAGAAATTTTCGTCCTCGAAAATATTACCTTATCCAAACAACTCTGGATGCGACTCTCGCATCTTACTTTCCAAATCCCAAGTCATATCGCCTTCTGCAGCACCTCCCCATGCTACTTTCACAAGCGCGATATCCTTGCCTCTCAACTTCTTAATCTCTCGGTCCAAAATTGTAATCGGCAAAGCTTCCACTGTAAGGTTATCTCTTACTTCAACCTCGTCCATAGGGATAACATGTGACGGATCCGGAACATACTTTCGAAGTTGCGAAACATGAAATACATCATGCAAATTCGAAAGATTCGGAGGCAACACCACATGATAAGCCACAACACCAACTCGTGCAATAATCTGATAGGGACCGATGAAACGAGAAGTCAACTTCCTCGACTTCAAAGCACGACCCACACCCGTAACCGGCGTAACTCTCAAAAACACATGGTCGCCCTCTTGAAATTCAAGATCTTTCCTTCTCTTATCATGATAATTTTTTTGCCTGCTCTGAGAAGCTCTCATCTTTTCTCGAATCAACCTCACCTTCTCCGTCGTCTGCTGTACCAACTCCGGTCCAACCACCGACCTCTCACTAGTCTCATGCCAAGACAAAGGTGTTCGACATTTTCGACCATACAAAGCTTCAAATGGAGCCATACCGATACTCGAATGCAAAACTGTTATTATAGGTGAATTCAATCAACGCAAAATAACTATCCCACGCACCACCTTGCTCTAGCACACAAGCTCGTAACAAATCTTCCAACGATTGAATTATCCTTTCGGTTTGACCATCTGTTTGCGGATGATAAGCCGAACTCAATCTCAACTGTGAACCCAAAGACTTTTGCAAACTTTCCTAAAACCTTGAAGTAAACCTTGGATCCCTATCTGATACAATGCTCTTGGGAACTCCATGCAACTTCATAATCACCCGAACATAGATCTCAGCTAACTTCTCCAAAGGATAACTAATATCAATCAGAATAAAGTGGGCAGATTTAGTAAGTCTATCAACAATGACCCAATTTGCATTGTGACCTCTCTGCGTATTCGGCAATCCCGTAACAAAATCCATCGAGATACCATCCCATTTCCACTCTAGGATATCCAACGGTTGCATTAATTCAATATGTTTCTGATGTTCCACTTTAGACTTCTGACAAGTCAAACACACATACACAAACTAAGCCACATCTCTCTTCAACCCAGACCACCAAAAGATCTTCTTCAAGTCTTGGTACATCTTATTTGCTCCCGGATGAATACTCAAATTACTACGATGTCCTTCCTCCAATATCATTCTTTTCAATTCCGCATCATTAGGAATACAAATACGACCACGAAATCTCAAAACTCCAAAATCATCAACTTTGAAATCTTCATTCTCTTTTGTCAACAAGTCGACAAACTTCAAATCCAACTTTTGCCTTTCGCAAACGGTTGCAAGAAAGTCATTCTTGATATGAAGCATACCAAGTCGCACGCTCCTCGTCGTCATATCACAAACCAAACTCAAATCTCTGAAATTCTCCAATAATTCTCATTGCTTTACCATCATTGCGGACACATGCAAAGACTTCCGACTTAAGGCATCGACCACCATATTTGCCTTACCCGGATGATAATTTAATCCAAAATCATAGTCCTTCAAAAGCTCTAGCCATCTTCTTTGCCTCATATTCAATTCCTTTTGATCAAATAAATACTTCAAACTCTTGTGGTAACTAAAAACTTTAAGCCTTGCACCATAAAGATAATGCCTCCAAATTTTCAAAACAAAGACCACGACCGCTAATTCCAAATCATGAGTAGGGTAATTCTTTTCGTGCACTCTTAACTGCCTAGAAGCATAAGCCACAACCTTCCCATCTTGCATCAAAACACCACCCAAGTCAGTCAAAGAAGCATCATAATATACCACAAAAGGTACTGTAGGATTCGGCAAAATCAAGATTGACGCTGTTGTCAATCTTCTCCTTAACTCCATGAAACTCTTCTCACAATCAACATCCCAAAATAAAAGTATTTCCCTTACAAGTTAACTGCGTTAACGGAAGTGCCAACTTCGAAAACCCTTAAATAAATCTCCGGTAATAACCTGCCAACCCCAAGAAGCTTCGAATCTCCGTAACTGTTCTAGGTGTCTCCCATTGCATTACCGCATCAATCTTAGATGGATCAACACTAATACCATTACCCAAAATAACATGCCCAAGAAAGCTCACTTCTGACAAAAAAAATTCACACTTCGACAACTTGGCATACAATTGCTTCTCCCTCAAAATCTGTAACACAATCCTTAAATGTTCCTCATGCTCTTCTTGAGACTTAGAAAAAATCAGAATGTCGTCAATAAACACAACCACAAAACGATCCAACTGTTCATGAAAAATATGATTCATGTACTCCATAAACACACCTGGCGCATTAGAAACTACGAATGGCATCACTAAATATTCGTAATGTCCATACCGTGTCCTAAAAGCCGTCTTTTGAACATCTCCTTCCTTCACACGAATCTGGTGATAACCCGATATTAGATCAATCTTGCTAAAAAATTGTGCTCCAACCAATTAGTCCATCAAATCATCAATTCTAGGAAGCGGATACTTATTCTTAATTGTCACTTTGTTCAACTGTCAATAATCAATACATAACCGCATACTTCCATCCTTTTTCTTTACTAACAACACCAGTGCACCCCAAGGAGAAACACTTAGTCTAACAAATCTCTTTTCTAACAATTCACTCAACTGCTCCTTCAACTCTACCAATTCTGATGCTGACATACGATACGGTGCCATCGAAATTGGTCTAGTACCCGGAATTAGATCAATAGAAAATTCAACTTCCCTTTCCGGCGGTACATTTGTAACATCCTCCGGAAACACCTCTGGAAATTCACACACCACTAGAAACACGTCAAGTCTAACCTTGTCCTCTACCGACAACGATGCAAATAAATCAAACAATTGCGCTTCGTCCGACAAAAGTTTCTTCAACTCTTTAGTAGATAGAAAACTCTCACTTTCATCATCTTCCAAAGAAGGAAACCTCACCAACTTATGATAGAAATCTAAATGAACTCTATTAAATTGCAACCAATTCATACCCAAAATCACATCCAACCCTTCCAACGGCAAACACACCAAATCCATAAGAAAGTCTTTACCATATATGGTCAAGGGACAACTTACGCACACCAAGGAAGTAGTTATCGACCCTGAAGTAGGAGTCTCAATAACCATGCCACCACTCAAAAAAACCATGCGCAAACCCAAACGCTTAGCACATTCAAGAGAAATGAACGAATGAGTCGCTCCAGTATCAATAATAGCAACTAAAGGCATATTATTAATAAAGCACGTAGCTTTAATCAAGCGATCCGCATTAGTAGTGTCTGAACTGGCTAATGCAAATACTTTTCCACCCGACTGAGCTTGCTTTGGTTTGGTACACTTGGTGCTAATATGACCAATTTCTCCACAGTTACAACACTTTACCACATTCCTTCTACACTCAGAAGTGGTATGTCCAAAACTTCCACAAGTAGCACACTTCTCCGTAGACTTCCCACACTCAAAAGATTTGTGGCCCATCACGCCACACTTGTAACATTTGACTGCACCCGAACTTCCACCTTCTGATTTCCTATCAAAGTTTCCCCTATATTTTCCCTTATCAACAGGCGTCATATAAGGTTCACTCTTCACTTGTTGCTTTCCTTTCTTCTCACTCAAACTCTTGTAGTGAGTAGAACGAGCTCTACTATCCTCTTCAAAAATCCTACAACATACGGTCAAGTCCGAAAATCTTCGTATCCTCTGGTAACCCACCGCTTGCTTTATCTCCGGACGCAAGCCATTCTCATACTTAATGCACTTAGAGAACTCTGTCGTAACAGCAGCATAATGAGGATGAAACTGAACTAGTTCCACAAACTTAGCCGTGTAATCTACCATAGACATGTTGCCTTGCTTCAACTCGAGAAATTCCATTTCCTTTTTACCCTTCACACTCTCAGGATAGTACTTCCTCAAAAAATCAGTGCGGAACAAATCCCAAGTAATTTCTTCATCATCCACCTCAAGAACTTCTCTCATACTGACCCACCAGTCATCAATCTCTTCCCTCAACATATGAGTCCCAAGTCTCACCTTGTTTCCTTCAGCACAGTTCATAACTCTAAAGATTCTCTCAACCTCCTTCAACCAGATCTGAGCGCCGTCAGGATCAAACCTTCCTTTGAATACAGGCGGCTGATTCTTTCTAAACTCATCATTCGCATTCATATTCGGTGCACCTTGCACCACCCTTGCCATAGCCTCCAATGCCGCAGCTATAGCAGTGTCATTACGACCAGCTATATTCTAAGGATCCCTAAAAATAACAACAAGGTCAAACAACCGTTTAACCAACACAGCAAGAAGACAGACACAACAGACTCAACACTGACTCTGATACTGTAACACCCCATTTAAATTATTCAGTCGCTTTGGTATTTTCTGTGATGTGTAGTTGTGTGGTGTCCTTAATTAAGGGTATGGGGTTAGGAGTAAGGGAGAGAGGTGACCTTAGTTTGGGTACTGTAGACCTAGATAAAGGAGTAAGTTAATTATGATATCGAGAGCATTATAGTGATTAATATTATTCCAACTATTATTAATAATAATGTTAACGAGATTATTATTATTATTATTATTATTATTATTATTATTATTATTATTATTATTATTATTCCTATTAATAATATTATTTGGTGGAATATTATTATTATTCATATTATTACTATTCGTATGAATATTATTATTAGTGGGAGAATAATATTAGTATTATTACTATTATTATTATAGGATTTAAATAATAAAATAAGAAATAAGGGATTAAAGGAAATAGAGAAGTTTTTTGGGGAAAGAGAATTAGAACACGATAAACTGCCAGAGAAAGGTTTTGGGAGAAAAAGTGAGAAGAAGAACAAGGAGGAAGAGAAGGAGGCTAGGGCTGTCAATCCTTCAAGATTCTTCAACGATTGAGCAATTAATCGAGGTAAGGGGGGAGAATGGATTTCAATATGGGTGAATTAACATGAGAGGGTAGTGAGAGGTCCTTTCTCTCATAGGAATTATGTGTTCTTAAGGATTCTTGATCTAATTTTCGTAGCATGATAAATTCCATAAAATTGTTGTTGTTCTTGAATGATTATTATATGGGGAGTATTGCTTTTCATAGTTTTCTATGTATACCTTTCGGTATGTTGTGGTGATGTAAGGTTTAGGGATTTGGGTAAATATGTAGAAATGAATGTGTTATATCATTATTAGTACGATGCTCTAAGGTTTCCCTAAGGTTTCGGGATTTGGGTTAATTGTGGGAAATAGGGAGGTAACCGTAAGAATCCGAGGTTATGACCAAATGACCAAATGATATGTATCGTTGAATATTAATATAGGAAAAACTTATGGAAAATTGAACCTTTGTGGCCAAAACCTTAGATCGTTATATGTCTACCCATATGGGATAGAATATTTGATATTTGAAATTACGATGCCTTCGGAGCAATTGTAAGGAAATTGACGGTAGACCCTAGAGGTTAGTGGTTAGTATTCTTGACCCTTTGAGTGTAGAGTTGAGAAATAATGATCTTTGCCTTCATGGCCAAAACCTTGGACTGTGATATGTTTGACCCTATAGGAATAGGAATATTCAAATGTGGGTAACTCTGAAGTACTCAGAGCAATTGCATGAAATAGTGTTTTATGTGTTGCAAATGTTGCCAGATGAGCATAATAAACCATAGAAGTTGTTCAGTTATTGCCGTATAACTTTAGGAATATTTTAGTGATGTTTTAGGTGCTTTGAGTAAGTAATTCGCAATAATAATTGAGCGAAAATCAGTTCCAAAGCGTAACAGCGTCTTTCTGTCCGTCACGGATGTTCATGTTTTCGGTTGAAACTGTTTTTGACGTAACTTTGGATCCGTAAGTCCGTTTTGACCCTCGTTCGAACCGTTGGAATGCTAATGAACAGAGCTATAACATAGGATAGATAATTGATATATTTTCCCAATATTTTTATATCTAATTATACTTGAGAAGTCAATTGTGTATATATTTTAGTAACGAATCATGTTCTGGTTCAATGATGTCTTGGTGTTTTGATAGATGTGGGCCAAGATGGTCGAATATGGACAATCTTGTGTGATTATGGTAATTCCCGAGAGGATTAAGGTGAACGGATAGCTCGTGTGGATCAAGATTGATCGTGAATTATGCATGATGTATTACATTGCATAATTGTGTTGACATGCATTTCATATCATGTGTCTTGTGGAGATGACTAGGTGGGAATCCATGATGGGTGCCTAGTTTCATCCAGACTTCATTTTGGAAGTTATTGTGGAGATAAGTTGTAGTTCAGAGGAACGTATATACGACTTATCCGGATTCCGAAGGGAATCGGGTTCTAGTGTGAACCGTATGAGATTGTGTTGGTACCACACGCATTGTGTCGAGTCAGTGAGTCGCATTGCATTATTGTAATTGAATGTGGGCTATTAGTGCCGAATGATTGAGGTGACACGTGTATGTGCGTTAATTATGTATGATTGTATGTGTGGTGTGTAACTACTCCTTAGCATGTGTATTTCACCGTTTATTTATTGAATGTCGTTCTCACCCCTTTTTGTTGTTGTGTCTGTACTCTCTTGGGAGTACAGGTGACCAAGTACCTCAGTAGTGCTTGGAGTGTGTTGTTATTTGATCGAGTCTTAGGAGTCGCTCTGATACGTAACATGGGATGACGGGATTACGTTGTTATTTAACTACTTTATTTGTTTATTGTTACATATCTTCATTTATTGGACTTATGTTGCATGACCTCGTGTCGAGGAGAATTATATTGGAGAATTGATTTGTATTCCGCTGCTTACTTGAAAACTAAATAATATTGATTATTTTAATAAAATGAAGTGACTTAGTGTGATATCCCACTGTGTTGGAGAACTCTGATGAATTTCATGAATTGTTTTTATATATTTATTATATTACGCGTACGGGGTAAAGTGGGGTGTTACAGATACCACTTAATGTAACACCCGCTTTCTATACCCCCAAAATAAACAATTAAAATCATATAAGCAATTAATAAAAGTTTCATCAGAGTATAAATCAAAACATGGTATAAAAGAGGCGCATAACATTATCATCGAAACGAAACATAAATAATACCTGCTCATAAAGATATGTAACAAAAGGGGTAAATCTCAACTAAAAACGAAGCATAACACTTAAAACCCACATATCAACATTTAGAATAAAGCGGAAACATTTAAACATTGAAATCACTTCATTAACATAAGCATTCTATACATCATTCAGATTAATTCAATCCATCAGTTATGTTACAAAACAATAAGCAGCAGATACATACACAGATGTATCACAAAAGAATCAAAACAATTCCTGACTACCCAGTGTTACATATCAAAGCCATCTGACCAAAAGAAATGAAGACTCGCTTCACAAAAGACCTCCAGCATCCTACTCTGCAATGCCTCATAGAGCATTATAAAACAGCAGAAGGGTGAGAAACATTATCATCACAAACAATGCATAAAATTATGTATATCATAAAACACAATTATAACATACACGAAATTCACATTTCTCACCACAACTTGTTACAACACATCACCATATACACGTACATAATCAATCACATTCCTAATTCATGCTTCACAATTCATAGCATTTCACTTAAACATTTACAATTATGTTCAATTCACCAAAACATCATATAAAGATGATAATGCAACTCATAGAGACCGACTCACGACTCTATGCAGATGCAAATGCGGTACCGACTCGTTCAACAGGTTCAGTTGAAGAACCAAAATGGAACCATCGCTCGTTACCGAAGTAACTCCCCGTCGGGCCTACGATGTTCACCCATCGCTCACACCCCACATGGGCACAGGATGTTTCAGGATTGTTCACACCCCACACGGGCACACAATCTGGTTGCTCACACCCCACAAGGGCACACAATCGTTTCTGCAGATCCTCCTAGGGATCAAAGTAACTAAACCATCGCTCACACCCTACAAGGGCACACGAGGTTTCTGCAGATCCTACGCGGGATCAGACACACAAGAATGCAATCATGATGCTACACATGCAACACGACACAATACACTCTTAAAGTGCACACATGTTTACAAACATATTCAAGCATTCTTCATATCATACAAGTACATACAGTTATGCACATTCACATTAATATCACCATGCAATTCCATTCAATTCGAACCTTTGCACAAAATTTCCAAACGGCCACATACACCTTCCACAATTCATAATCTAGGATTCACGCCATACGGCTACCCACAGCACAACATAACTCAACATGATTGATGCCTCGAGCAAGAAAATAATCAAAGTTAAGTCGGAAACCCGACCTCGGATGGAAACATTAAAGAAAACACAACCTGCCACGTTCTCCACCTTCTCGCTTAGTGAACTCCTAGCGAGTATTCGTTACTTGTTCGCCTAGCGAACAAGCTCGCGAAGGCAAACAGAAGCCTCTGACTTCGTTCGCTACCTCGCTCCCTCAGCGAACCCCTAGCAAACATTCGCTACCGGAGAACACCATAACATGCATTATGTCCAAGTCTGGGACCATTCGCTACCTATTGGCTACTGCTCGCATAGCGAACGTTCGCGACCAGCTCGCCTAGCGAACAACTAGCAAGTGTCTGCGAACCAGAAATTCCTCACTGTTCAGAATTTCCCAACCTCTCTAAAACCGACTGATTCTCATGAACTCAGTTCTAATAGCCTTAGTCTATCAAACCCTGACTATTCTACAACACTTACATCGGATTCTACCCAATAAAACATCCGTTCTACCGATTAAACTCATTATGCCCTAAAATGAAAAATGAGTAAAACTCTCCCCAATCCAAAACAAAACCAACAAGAACACACATAATCATACACATTGCAAGAATAATAAAGTTTCACACTCTTACCCGATCAATCGAAAGCTTAGAAGTGGATTCTTGATGATTCTAGGTTTTTCTCCTCTTTTCTCTTCTCTTCCTTTCTTTCTCTTCTTTTTCTTTCCTCTTGGATTCTATTCTATCTATTCTTTCTCTTTTTCACTTATATTATTTCTATTCTATTTCTCTCAACATAACCACTAATCAAGGATTATCTAAAACACCCTCTAATTAATTCCCAAAACTCTCCAAATAATAAAATACCACAACATACGCACACAACATATTATTATATAATTCTACAATAAAATAATAATTAACCAATAAAAAACACACAACATACTCAGAATCGGAGCGTTACAGCGTGCGCCCACACACACACACACACATAAAAAACACACGCGCGCACACACACACACAAACACACGCGTGCACGAGCACCCACCCTCACAAGCGCGTGCGTGCGCGCCCACGCACACGCGTGTACGCGTGCACACCCACACAAACACACACGCGCGCGGGCACACATACGCATACGCACGCACGCACGCATGCACTATCGCACACGCTCGCACACACATACACACACACACTCACACACAGACAAACACACACGCACTCGCGTGCACACAATCACGCGTGCACGCACACACACAAACAGACATGTGCGCACAGACACACACACACACCTGCGCAGATAAAGACACAAGGGCGCGCGCGTGTGCGCACACACACACAAACACACACACAAACGCACGCGTGTGCGTGCACACATACACAAACACACGCGCGCGCGCTCACAGACATACACAAATAGAAACACGCATGCGCGCGCATCCACATAAACACGCAGTTGCGCGTGCGTGCGCGCGCACACACACAAAGGCACACTCGCATACACACACGCGCGCGCGTGCACTAACGTACGCCGCTCGCACACACATACCCACACACACACACACACACCCACCTGCATACACATACACACACGCATACACACACACACACACACATATGCGCGCACACACTCACACGTGCGCACACGCGTGCACATACACACACACACACACACACACGTGTGCGCACACAAACACACGCACGCATGCACACACACACGCACACGCACACATGCACTCTCATGCAAACAAACACGTGCGTGCACACACAGACACACACACACACACACACGCATACGCACACTCTCTCTCTCTCACACACACACACACGAACACGC
>CAWUDS030001144.1:122500-125874 GCA_963859935.3 Lathyrus sativus
TAAACCATGTGTGGAATGGTGCATAATGTGAATGCATGATAGATATATGCGATGTATGTGATAAATGCAATGAGTATGTTTGTGAGCATAGTATGCATTTTTGTGTTGAATGATCCCTCGGAGGATTTGCAGAACCTCGTATGATACGATGGTTACATTAGATTCCTTGGAGATTCGGTTGCATTGTGTGATTCCTTGGAGAATCGGTTGCATTGTGTGATTCCTCGGAGAATCGGTCATAACATGTAAATCCCGTGGAGGATTGGCTAGAGTATTTGATTCCGTGGAGAATCTGCTGAGTACTTGATCCCGTGGAGGATCTGCTGAATATTCGATTCCGTGGAGAATCTGATGAATATTTGATTCCGTGGAGAATCTGCTGAGTACTTGATCCCGTGGAGGATCTGCTGAATACTCGATTCCTTAGAGAATCTGTTGAAATGAGTCGGTACCGCATTTGCATCTGCATAGAGTCGTGTGTCGGTCTCTATGAGTTGCATGAGTCATCTGTGTATGATGCATTGGTTGAATGAATATAACTGTGTATGTTATATATGATTGTTTGGAGGAACATATTGTGAATGTTCATAAGCATGTGTGGAGGTATGATTATTTGTATATGTTTAACGTGGTGAGAACATAATTTGAGTATAACTTGTACAAATGTGAGTATATGTATATATACAATTTTATGCATTAACTGTTATGATGTTGTTTCTCACCCTTCTGCTGTTTTATAATGCTCTATGAGGCATTGCAGAGTAGGAAGCTAGAGGTTCTTTTTGTGAAGTGATGTCTTCATTCTTTTTGGTCAATGGCTCTGATATGTAACATCTGGGTAGTTAGGAAGTCTTTGGCTCTTCTGAAGCTCTTTTGTTTTGATTCTTTTGTGATACATATGTGTATGTATCTGCTGTGGATATGTTGTAAAGCATGAGTTAACTGATGGTTGTATATACTTTTATGAATGTGATTGATTCAATATTTGGATGTTTCCGCTTTTATTCTAAATATTGAGATGTGGGTTACCCATTGTTGCATATCTATTTTGAGCAGGTATCGTATGTGTTTAATTTCATGATAATGTGATGCGCCTCTTATATACCATGTTTTAATTAAACTCTGATGAAATAAATTTTCTAAGTGCCTAATTGATTAAATGTATTAATTTAGGGGTATAGAAAGGGGGTGTTACAGTACACACATGCACAGACACACACACACACGCATACAGAAATGCGCGTGCACACACACACACACACACACACACACAAACACACACACACACAAACACGCGCACACAAACACGCACGTGCGTGGAATCACACACACACACACACACACATACACACACACACACACACACGCATGCACACACGCACGTACACACTCACACACACACAAACGCGGGCACACATACACGCACACACATACACACGCTGGCACGCACACACGCACACAAACGCACGCGCACATACACACGCGGGCACTCACACACGCACGCGCACACACATACACGCACCTGCGCAGATACACCCACACACACCCGTGCGCGCACACACAGACACACACCCAAACACACGCGCGCGCGCACAGAGGGACACACATACACACACAGATAAATTCGTGCGCGCAGACACACACACGCGTACACCCTCAACCATGTGTGCAGGCTCGCATCCACACACCCACACACGCACGCACGTATGCACTTACGTACGCCGCTCGCACACACATACACACACACACGCACACACACACACACACACACACGTGCACACACACACACGCATACACACACGCACACACATACACACGCATGCCCACACACACACGTGCGCACACACATACACATACATACAGACACACGTATGCACGCACTCGTGTGCACAAAAACACGCGCGTGCACACACAGACACACACACACACACACACACACACACACACACACACACAAACAGGCAGGCACACACGCACGTGGACACACACACACACACACACACCTGCGCAGACACACACACACACACACGTGTGCACACACACTTAGACATACATACACACACATACACAAAGACATGCGCGCGCACACGCAGACACACACACATACACACACACCCATACACACAGACACACGCGTGCGTGCATGCACATGCACTGGCATACGTGCGCGCACACTTATACGCACACGCGCACACACTCACACACACACATGCACACACGCACGAATGCACTAACGCACGCCGCTCGCACACACACACACACACACACGCGTGGTACACACACAAACACATACACACTCATACAAACGCACACACACACGCATTCAAGCACACACACACACACACGCACACGCACACACATACACACTCATACACACGCACAAACACGTGCGCACACACACGTGCGCATGCAGACACACGCACAAACACACACTCGTGCGTGCACACATGCACTCACAAATACGAAAACGCGCGCACGCACACCCAAACACACACGCACACACAAACGCACGTGCACACACACGCACACACACACACACGCGCGCAAAAAAATGTGCGTGTGCATGCAAACACACACACGCACTCACGCACGCACGCACACACACGCACACGTACACACACACACACACACATTCGCACTCACACACACACACACACATAAACACGCACGCAAGCAGGCACGCACACACTCACGCGCACACACACACGTAGGCACGCACACACACACACACACACACACATCTGCGCAGACACGCAAACACATACGCGTGCACGCATACACAGACACACACACAAACACACGCGCGCACACGCATGCACACTCACCTACAGACACATACACACGCGCACACACACACAGACACACACACACACACGGACACACGGACACACAAACACGCACACACGCACTCGCATGCACACAAACATGAGTGCGCGCATACATATAAACACACACATGCGCGCACACGCACACACACGTACCTGCGCAGACACTAACACACACACGCGTGCCTGATCACTCAGACACAGACACACACACGTACGTGCGTGCACACACAGACACACACACAAACACACGCGCGCGCACACATAGACTCACAAGGACAACCACACACGTGCGCACGCACCCACCGAAACACGCGAGCATGCGTGCGTGCGCGCGTGCACACGCACACACACACACACACATACACACACACACACACACAAACACGCGCACATAAACACGCACGTGCGTGCAATCACACACACACACGCACACATGCACGCATGCACACACTCACACACACACACAAACGCGGGCACACATACATGCACACACATACACACGCGGGCACGCACTCACGCACACAAACGCACGCGCACATACACACG
>CAWUDS030001145.1:0-10000 GCA_963859935.3 Lathyrus sativus
AGTGTAGTAACTTCCAGTAGTGGGCAGTGAGTGGAGAAAGTGTAGGAAGGATTTAAGTTGAGATTGATCGTGAATTCTGATTATGCGTTTTTTGTCTGCGTGACGGTCGTCATGAAATGTGACGGTCGTCACACGCATGACGGTCGTCATGGACCTGTGACGGTCGTCACAGCAGCAGAATCCGTATCTGCTGTTTTTCATCTATTTTTCATCCGTTTTTCATTTGTTTCTTCTCCTTTTCTTTCTTTAGTCTAAATTCTCCCCAATCTGCAAAACGAAGTAAATTAATCATATAATAGAACATAAATCAAGATAAATTAATAAAACTGACAAATAAATGCATGTAAATCAATCCAAATAAACGATATGATTTTGCGTTATCACATACACACATGTGCGCGCACACACACACACACGAGTGCACACACATACACACACATACACACACACGCGCACGCACGCACGAATGCACTAACGCACGTCGCTCGCACACACACACACACACACGTACACACACACGCGTGCATACACACACACATGAACACTCATACACACACACACGCGCGTGTGCACGCGCGTACACATATTCAGACACACACGCACACCCACACGCACACACATGTACACACACACACACGCACACGCGTACACATGTTCACACACGCACGCACACATACACGTACACGTACAGACACACACGCACAAACACGCGCACACACACACACATACTCACGCACACGCACGCACACACATGTGCACACACGCACGCGCGCACACACACACACACACATACATATTCACACACGCACACGCGTATACATATTCACACACGCACGCAGACATACACACATGCACGCACACACACACACACACGCACACACACACACATACATAAACACTCACACACACACACAAAAACAAACACACACATACACACACACACATGTGCAC
The DNA here is from genome assembly GCA_963859935.3 of Lathyrus sativus. Classification (NCBI taxonomy): domain Eukaryota; kingdom Viridiplantae; phylum Streptophyta; class Magnoliopsida; order Fabales; family Fabaceae; genus Lathyrus; species Lathyrus sativus. Next base: position 952 of record CAWUDS030001145.1, read on the forward strand.
ACGCACACACACACACACGTGCGCATACACATACACACACATACGCCCGAACACGAGCGCACCCGTGAGCGCTTACTCAGACACACGCGCGTGTGCTCACGCGCACACACACGCATAGACACACACACACACATAAACGCGCTTGCACACTCACACACACACGCACACGCACACACACAAACACGCGTGCGCGCGTGCGCTCACTCACTCTCTTTTGCACACACTCTCACACACACACACATACACAAACACGTGCGTGCACACAAAAAAGACGCGCGCACGTGTGCAAACGCACCTACACACACACACGCATGTGCATGCACCCACACACACACACGTGTACACGCACCCTTAGACACACGCAAACAAACACACGCGCGCGCGCACATACAGACATACACACAGAGACACACGCGTGCGCGCATGCACACAAACACTGGCATACGCGCGCGTGCTCGCGCGCACACACGCACGCATGCACGAATGCACTAACTCACGCCGCTCGCACACACACACACACGTACACACACGCGTGCACACTAAAACGCAGGCGCGCACACCCACACACACACGAATACACAAACACGCGTGCACACACACACACACATACGTACACACACAAACACAAACACAAAAACGCGCGTGCGCGTACACACACACACACACACGCACTCACGCACGTACGCACACATGCACACACATGCACACACACACACACACACGTGCGCGCATACAAACACATACATAAACACGCACGTAAGCAGTCACGCACGCACGCGCACACACATACACACCTACGAAGACACACACACGAACACGGGTGCGCATGCACACAGGCACACAGAGAAACATACACGCGCACAAACAGACACATGCTTGCGCGTGCAAACACCAATTCACGCGCGCGCGTACGCATTGACACATACGCACGCGCACACAAACACACACGCACACACGCTTGCGCACACTCTCTCTCATACACACACACACACACACAAACACAGACACACACAGACACACACATACACACAAACACGAGCGCACGCGTGCGCGCATATACACACACACACGGACACGCACGCACACACACACACACACACAGACACACACACACACGCGTGCGCTCACACATTCTCTCTCACACACACTCACAAACGCACACACATACACAAACACGTGCGCGCACACCCACACATGCGTGCGTGCGTGCAAACACACTTAGACACACACACACACACACACGCATGCGCACGCACCCATACACACTCATGCACGCACGCACGTATGCACACACACACGCATGCATACACTCACAGGCACGCACACACACGCGCGTGTGTATACACACAGACACACGCTCGCACACTCACATGCACACACACACATACGCAGGCACACACATACACACACACACACACACACACACACAGACAGACAAACGCACGCACGCATGCATGCACTAACGCATGCCGCTCGCACAGACACAGACACACACATCACACACACACGCGCACACACGCACACACATGCACGCATATACATGCACGTACACACGCACTCGCGTGCACACGAACACGCCCGTGCATACACACGCACACACGCGTGCACACACTCTATCACACACACACACACACACAGACACACACACAAACACACACACAAACACACACGTGCGCGCGCACACAGATGCCCAGACACACACACACACACGAACACGGGCGCGCACGTGCGCTGTTATATACACGCACACGCATGCGCACACTCTATCACACACACACACACAAACACACACACACACACCAAACACAAACAACTACACATGCGCGCACACATATGCGGACACACACACATACGTGCACGCAAACATACAGACACACAAACAAACATGCGCGCGTGCGCACACGCACAGACACACACACACACACGCATACACAAACGCGCATGTACACACACACGCACACGCAGAGACTCATAAACACGCGAACACAAGCATGCGCGCAAACACACACGCGTGCGCACACACACACACACTCACGCATGCACGACCACAAACAAACATACACAGACACACACACACACGTGCATGCACACATGTGCACACACACATACACACGAACACGAGCGCACGCGTGCGTGCATACTCACACACACGTGCGCGAACGCGCCCACACAAGCACACACACACACACAAACGCGCTTGAACACTCACACCCATACACATGCACACGCACACACACACATACACACACGCGTGCTCTCACACACTCTCTTTCTCACACACTCACACACACACATACACAAACACGTACGCGTACACACATAGATGCGTGCGCGTGTGCAAACTCACCCACACACACACACGCATGCGCACGCACGCATGCGCATGCACCCACACACACACACACGTGTGCATGCTCACTTAGACACACACGCACACAAAAACACACGCGCGCGCACATACAGACTCACACACACACACATATACACACAGACACATACACACAGACACACGCGTGCGCGCATGCACACAAACACTGGCATACGTGCGCGTGCACTGACGCACACGCACGCACGAATGCACTAACGCACGCTGCTCGCACACACACACACACACACACACACACACACACACACACGTACACACACGCGTGCACACACACACACACATAAACACTCATACACACACACATACACATAAACACTCATACACACACGCACACACACACGCGTACATATATTCACACACGCATGGACACACACGCACACACGCACTCGCCTGCAGACAAACACGCCCGTGCATGTAACAGCCCAATTTTTTCAATAAGTGATTAATTGTGCTAATTAATTGGTTTATGTGATTTATCTGATTTAAATAAATTATTGGATTTATTTGAATGAGTTAATGGATTTAATTAATTTATTCTACTTGGTAGAATAATGTGGATTTATTAGATATTCTCTAATTAATGATAAAATGAGATATTTTGTGAGAAATGAATTGATAGATATTTTTGAGAGAAGAATTATGATGGAAAGAAAATAAAAGGATATATAAGGGAAATTGGAGAGAAAAGAAAAGAGATAGAAACATAAGAGAAAGAAAGAAAGAAAAGGAGAGAAAGAATAGAGAAAAAGGAGAAAAGAGAAGAGAAGAGGGAAACTTGGAGAAATCATCAAGAATCAACTTCAAGCTTCAATCCAATCAAGGTAAGGGTGAGAAACATTATTATTTGATCAATGTGTATGATTATGTATGAGTTGTGTTGGATTTGTTGGTAATTTTCTCTATTTTCCATTTCTAGGGCATAAATGGTTTAATCGGTAGAATTGAGTTTTGAATGGTTAGAATTCAAAATAAATTGCATAGTTTAGTCGGGTAATATTTAGCCATGATTATTGGATTTCGTTTGATTGAATTTGGTTGAGTTTGTGAGTTTTGACATTTTTGGATAATTGAGGGTTTGAGATTTGAGTGAAAATCGGACGTCGTAGAAATCGTGTTTAATGGTTCTAATTCACTGCTGTATGTTAGGTGAGTATGAGTATGTGTTTGTTTCGAAAAAAAGAATTGAATCGGCCGGATTTTCGGGCGAAAATGCAAAATCCCGTAGCCGTGTTTAGGCAAAATTCTGGTTTTTCGGAAAACTTCGAAAATTCATAACTCTTGAACCGTAAGTCGGTTTTGACCCCCGTTCGAAGCCTTGGTAAGTTAACGAGATTGTCTTTCTATAAAAAATGGATTTGAGGCCTGTACCTAGTTCAATTATAGCAGAAAATTGAAAACATATTGTTGTGCTGATTTTTACCGTCACGAATGTGTGTGATTGATGTGTTATTGTGCAGAATACTTTTGTTATATAACGTATAGCTTGTGCATGTTGTGATATGATATGCTGTGGGTAGCCGTATGGCGTGAATCCTAGATGGTGGAATCAATTATGAAATATAGTCTTTTGACAAATATATGCATATTGTTTGTATGTGAAGAATGCATGAGAACATATTGTGAATATGTGTGCATTGCTTGATAAATGTGGTAATGATATTGAAGTGTAAATGCATATTGATTACATGCGATATTGTGAATGCATGAGAACATATTGTGAATATGTGTGCATTGTTTGAAAAGGTAATGAGGTTGAATTATGAATGCATATTTGTTGTACCCGATTATTGTGAATTAATGCATGAGAGCATATTGTAAGATATGCGTGCATTGTTTGACAAATATGTTGATGAAATGTATGAATACTTGATTATATGATATGTTGTGTGTGCAATCTTGTTTAATTCTTGAAGGGAGGAATTATGTGAATGCATGAGATTAAGACGTGTGATCGGTCTTAAGTGCATTTTGTTGTTGATTGCATATGCATCATTTAGTCAAGAGGCAATGTTTGCTAGTTTCGCGGAGACTAGTGGCTTGTCCCAAACCTAGAAGGGTGGGTTTGAAAGCTTAGGGAACGGGTTTTTGTTGTTATCGGTCTAGAAGGGTGGACCCGGTTTAAGTGTAAAAACCGAAAAATGATAACAAGTGTTGGTACTATATGACATGAGTTGCATTGAGTCTCATGGAGTGAATATATGATTGTTGTATGAAGTTATGCATAGGTGTATGTACATGACTTGTGTAATTGTGAACTATGAATATGCTTGGTAATTATCCATATTTGATTATATATATGTTGTATTGTACATGATGAGTTATAATGAATTATGGTGAGAAAATGTGGAATATATGTATTTTGTGCTTGTGTATTTGTGTATATATAATTATATGCATTGTTATTATGATAATATTTCTCACCCTTCTGCTGGAATGATGTCCTACATGACATCGTGCAGGTATCAAGGAGTAGTATTTCTCGTAGTTACGAGGTCGCTTTTGGTGTAGCCGTTTAGTGATTTAATTATGTTGGGTCGAGTTATGCTCTGGTCATGTAACACTGGGATCGCTTGGGTTGTGTTTAAGATATACATTATGTACTCTATAAACGTGTTTATATCCATTGGAATATTATGATGTTGACCTTAGTGCCTAAGTGATGTTGTTTTATGTGATAAAAACAAATGTTTCTTTTATGAAAATTGTGGTATAATTGAATCCGCTGCTACATGCAAAATGAAGTTTTGTAAAGCATAATTTTATATTGAAATAGTAATGAGCATGACAGGTGGTTTTGATATTTTGAAAGTTATGTGTAATGCCCTTTTGTAAATGCATGGAAATTTACTCTGATTATTCATATATTATCCGTGGGGTTTAGAAGGGTGTTACATTAGTGGTATCAGAGCAGGTCGGTCCGTCCGGCCAAGTTGTCTAATGTTGGTTGTTCCCTTGTATGCGACATGTGTGTGAAAACACTGTCGATACATGTTTGTTGTCTAACCTTTGTCTACAGAAGTGGGAATGATCTAAGTGGGGGAGAAACTTGTGCTTCTCCAGGATACTGCAAGTGCGGAGTTGTAGCTCAGTGTGTGGTTAAACGCTCTTATAGTTTGGTAAAGATGGTTTATACCTCATCATGATTTTCGGCTGTCTATCGATAAATTGAGGAACTGATCACCCTTAATCTCTTGTTGATAGTAGTTGGGATTGTGTTGGATGGGATAGACGTGTCTTGCAAGCTTAGATGGCGTGAGCAATGAATTGTTTGGAGTTAAGCCAAGTGCTGAAGAATTGTTTTGATGAGTCGGCGCAGGACAGTGATGAGATGTTTCATTTTGATGGAAATTTTGAGTTTTAACGAAAGTGGGAAGTTGGGGGTTTGCCGATTAATTGTGGTTGTCTGGAAGTTATCCTGACAAGATAGTGATATACAGGCAGGACGTGAAGTGGAGTTGTGATTGACTTAGTTACGGGAACTAGTCCGATATTAAGAGCTCTATATTGTATGTCTATTTGGATAGTCAAGGAATTAAACTGATTGAGTAGTTTTGAGACTTGTGTCTGGTGTGTGTGTGTGTTGTGGCAACAGATTGTGAAGTCAAGTATATAAAGGGGGGATAGTGACTTCTGGTGATTATTAAAGGAAGTAAGGTGTGGGATACTATATTGGTATAATTAGACCTTTAAACATTTCAAGAGTTGAAGATGTGTTGAATGGCCTTCTAAGTGTGGAAATGTTGTTTTCGTATTTTTGTCGTAATTGGAGGACCGTAACTCGGAATGACGCAAGATTAGAAGCGCGGGAAACAATGCTTTATGTGATGGTGAAGTAGTGACATGGAATTAATTATTTATTGATGGAATATGTTTGGTTGTTGTAGTAAGTGCGGTTTGTATTTCTGCCATGACTCACAAATTGAGTGTCCGTTTGGCATAGGATTCTCCATCCTTAATTGAGTGAGTCAATGGTTGGGTAACCGATGATATTTGGATATACTCGAAGAGTATAGAGGATCATGTTGAGCATCGGGAACTTGAGTTATCAGTGTTGGAGAAGAAGTAGTAATATTCTACTGTGAAGAAAGTTTAAGGAATTGTTAGGAAAGCTGTCAACAGCTCGTGTATTGGTTTTGCCGAATCCGACAGAACAAATTGTTGTGTTTTGTGATGTTTGGTTGATATGATTGGGGGATATGTTAAGTACAACATCATCGAATTTTGGTTATGCTTTAAGGCATACGCGCGCGTGCACTCGCGCACACACACCCGCACACACGAATGCACTAACGCACGCCGCTCGCACACACACACACACACACGTACACACACACACGCCTGTACACACACACACACATAAACACTCATACACATACAAAGACACACACGCGTGCGCACACGCGTACACATATTCACACACACACACACACACTCGCATGCAGACAAGCACGCACGTGCACACACAGACACAGACACACGCACACAGACACACACGAACACAGACAAACTCACGTGCGCGCACACACACACGCACACACGCACACCCACACACACACGAATACACAAACACGCATGCACACACACACACACGTATACACACACACACACACGCGTACACACACATACACACACACACACACACACACACACACACACACTCACGCACGCACGCACACACACGCACACACACACACACACGCGTGCGCGCAGAAGAACACCCACATAAACACGCACGCACGCCCAAACACATACACACATGCGCAGACACACACACACGGGTGCGCACGCACACAAACACACACAGAAACATACGCGCGCACAAACAAACACATGCGTGCGCGCGGAAACACCAACACACGCGTGCACGTACACACTGACACACATGCACGCGCACACAGAGACACACACGCGTGCGCACATACTCTCTCTCTCTCACACACACACACACACACACACACACATACACACACGTGCGCGCACACATGTACACACATACACACGAACACGAGCACACACGTGCGCGCATGCACACACACATACACGTGCGCACACATACACACACACGGACATGCACGCACACACACACACACGTACAAACACACACACGCGCGCGCACACAAATGCGCGTGCACACACACACACATGCACACACACACACACACACACACACACATACGGGCGCGCGTGCACTCACACACTCTCTCTCACACACACTCAAACACGCACACACATACACAAACACGTGCGCGCACACACACACACATGTGTGTGCGCGTGCAGACACACTTATACACAAATGCACGTGCACACACACACACACACACGCAGAGACACACAAACACGCGCACACATGCATGCGCGCAAACACACACACGCATGCGCACACGCACACACACACTCACGCACGCACGACCACACACACACACATACACACGCACACACGCGTGCACACACTCTCTTAAACACACAAACAAACACACACAGACACACACGCACACACGCATGCACACACACACACGTGCGCACACACATACACACACATACACACGAACACGAGCGCACGCGTGCGTGCATACTCACACTCACACATGTGCGCGCACGTGCACACACACGCACGCACACACACACACACAAACGCACACACAAACACGCTTGCACACTCACACGCACACACACGCACACGCACACACGCACGCGCGCGTGCGCTCACACACTTTCTTTCTCTCTCTCACACACACATACACAAACACGTGCGCGCACACACATAGTTGCGCGCGCGTGTGCAAACACACCTACACACACACGCATGCGCACACACCCCCCCCCCCCACCCCACCCCACACACACACACACACGTGTGCACGCACACTTAGACACACACGCACACACAAACACACGTGCGCGCACATACAGGCTCATACACACACATGCACACAGACACATACACACATGCACACGTGTGCGCGCATGCACACAAACACTTGCATATGCGCGCGTGCTCACGCGCACACACACGCACGCACGCACGAATGCACTATCGCCCGCCGCTCGCAAACACACACATACACACACATATAAACACTCATACACACATACGCGCGCGTGCGTGCGCACACGCGTTCACATATTCACACACGCACGCACGCACGCACTCACATGCAGACAAACACGCCCGTGCACACACAGACATAGACACATGCACACAGACACACACGCATACAGACAAACTCACGTGCGCGCGCATACACACGCGCACACACACACACACACACGTACGCGCACACATAAACTCACAAATATGAAAATGCGCGTGCGCACACCCCCACACACACGAATACACACACACACACACAAACACGAAAACACAAACACGAAAACACAAAAACGCGTGTGCGTGCAAATATAAACACGCATGCGCGTACACACACACACACACACAAACACGCGCGTGCGCCCACACAAACACACATATAAACACGCACGCAGGCAGTCACGCGCGCACATGCACACACATACACACATGCGCAGACACACACACAAACACGGGTGCGCGCGCACACAGACACACAAAGAAACATACGCGCGCACACACAGACACAGGCGTGCGCGCGCATACACCAACACACGCACGCACGCACACACTGACACATACGTACGCGCACA
>CAWUDS030001145.1:15000-27500 GCA_963859935.3 Lathyrus sativus
CACAAACACGTGCGCACGCACACACACATGCGCGCGCACGTGCAAACGCACTAACACACACACACACACGCATGCGCATGCACCCACACACACATGCACGCATACACGCACGTACGCACACACACACACACACACAGATACACTTACAGGCACACACACGTGCGCGTGTCTACACACAGTCACACGCGCCACACACACATACGCAGGCACGCATGCAGGCACGCGCACACACATGCACAGACACACACATGCACGGATGCATGCACTAATGCACGCCGCTCGCATACACACACACACACACACAAACATACACACACACATACGCAGGCACACGCGCACACACACACACACATAGACAAACGCACGCACGCATGCACGCACTAACGCACGCCGCTCACAAAGACACACACACACACACAACACACACACGCGCGTGCGCACACAAACACACACGCACGCACGCATACCAATGCATGCACACACGCACTCGCATGCACACGAACGCGCGCGTGCATACACATACTCTATCACACACACACACACACACACACACACACGTGCACGCGCATACAGGCGCATAGACACACACACACAGACACACGAACAAGCGCGCGCACGTGCGCCGCCACACACACGCACACGCGTGCGCACACTCTATCTCTCTCTCACACACACACACACAAACACATACACATACACACACACAAACACACACACCAACACATGCGCGCACACACACGCGCACACAAACACACACACACACGTGCACGCACACATACAGATACACACACAAACACGCGCGCTTGTGCGCACGCACATACACACACACACACACACACACACAAATACACAAACACGTGCGCACACACACACACACATGTGTGTGTGCGCGTGCAGACACACTTATACACAAACGCACGTGCACACACACACACACACACACACACGCAGAGACACACAAACACGCGCACACATGCATGCGCGCAAACACACACACGCGTGCGCACACACACACTCACGCACGGACGACCACACGCACACATACACATGCACACACGCGTGTGCACACTCTCTCAAACAAACACACAAACAAACAGACACAGACACACACACACACGTGCGCGCACACACACATGCACACACACACACACACACGTGCGCAAACACATACATACACATACACACGAACACGAGCGCACGCGTGCGCGCATACTCACACTCACACACGTGCGCGCACACACACACACGCACACACACACACGCACAGACATACACACACGCACAAACGCGCTTGCACACTCACACGCACACACACGCACACGCACACACGCACGCGCGCGTGCGCTCACATACTCTCTTTCTCTCATACTCATACACACACAAATACACAAACACGTGCGCGCGTACACATAGATGCGCGCGCGTGTGCATACGCACCTACACACACACACACATGCGCATGCACCCCCTCTCACACACACACACACACACACGTGTGCACGCACATTTAGACACACACGCACACAAAAACACACGCGTGCGCACATACAGACTCACACGCACACATGCATACAGACACATACACACAAACACTCGTGTGCACGCATACACACAAACACTCGCGTGCGCGGATGCACACTAACACCGGCATACGCGCGCATACACACGCACGAGTGCACTAACGCCCGCACACACACGCACACACGCACACACACGCGCACACACGCGCACACGCACACACATGTACGCGCACACATAAACTCACAAATACGAAAATGCACGTGCACACCTCCACACACACGAATACACAAACGCGCGTACACACACACACACGTACACACACAAACACGAAAACACAAAAACACGCGTGCGCACAAATATAAACACGCGTGCGCGTACACACACACATGTGCGCACACACATACACGCACACACAGACACACACACAAACACACGCGTGCGCGCACACAAACACACACATAAACACGCACGCACGCAGTCACGTGCGCACACGCACACACATACACACCTGCGCAGACACACACACAAACACGGGTGCACGCACACACAGACACATACAGAAACATACGCGCACACACACAGACACATGCGTGCGCGCGCATACACCAAAACACGCGCGCGCGCACACACTGACACATACGTACGCGCACACACACACACACGCGCACACATGCGTGCGCACACTCTCTCTCTCACAAACACACACAAACACACACACACAAACACACACACACACACACACATGGGCGCAAACACACATGCACACACACACACACACGTGCGTGCACACATGCACACCCATACACACGAACACGAGCGCACGTGTGTGCGCATACACACACACACATACGCGTGCGAGCAAATACACACAAGGACACGCATGCACACACACGCACAGACACACACACACACACACACACACACACAAACGCGCGTGCACACACACACGCACACACACACACACATGCGCGTGCGTGCATTCACACACTCTCTCTCACACACACTCACACACACACATACACAAACACGTGAACGCGCACACACACATGCGTGCGTGCGTGCAAACACACTTACACACACACGCATGCGCACGCACCCACACATACACTCACAAACACATACGCACGCGCATGTATACACACAGACACACGCGCACACACTCACATACACACACACATACGCAGGCACGCGCACACACACACACACGCACGCACACATCCATGCACTAACGCACGCCGCTCGCGCACACACACACACACAACTTACACACACACACGCACATACACACACGCACACACACGCACACACACACGCACGCATACACATGCACGTTCACACGCACTCGCGTGCACACGAACACGCGCGTGCATAAACACACACACACGCGCGTGCACAGACTCTATCACACACAAACACACAAACACACGCACACACACACACACGTCCGCGCGCACACGTACGCACACACGAACACACGCGCGCACGTGCTCCGCCCCACACATGCACACGCGTGCGCACACTCTATCACACACACACACACACACACACACACACACAAACACACACACACACACACGCACATACACATACACGTGCACGCACACATACAAACACACAAACAAACACGGGTGCGCGTGTGCACACGCAAAGACACACACACAGACACACACACACACGCATACACAAACGCGCGTTTACACACACACAGGCACACGCACACACACACACACACACACACACACATAAATACGCGCACACAAACATGCACGCAAACGCACACACGCATGCGTGCACACACACACACACACACACACACACACACTCAGGCACGCACGCACCCACACAGACACGCACACACACACACACACACAAACACGCAGGCACGCACGCAAACACGCACAAACACACCTGCACACACACACACACACGCTTGCGCCCACACTTAGACACACACGAACAAACAAACGCGCACGCACACAAAGGCACGCACACACACACACACAAAAACACACGCACGCATGCAATCACTAACGCATGCCGCTCGCACACACACACATGCACATACACACACGCGCGCATGCATACACACACACATACGCATACACACATACACACACACACACACACACACACACATACACACATGGATACACACACACACGCACACACACACACACACACGCACTCGCGTGCACACAAACACGCATATGCATACACAGACACACACACTTGCACACGCACACATGCACACATGCACACACACACACACACACACACACACGCGCGCGCGTGCGTACACTCTCTCTCACACACACACACAAACACACAGACACACAAACACATACACACGTATGCGCCCACACACACACGCATACACACACACACGAACAAGCGCGCGCACGTCAGCTAAGACACGCACACACAGGCGTACGCGCACATACACACATGGACAGAAACACACACACACACTCGCATGTACACACGCGCTTGCACACACACACATACACAAGCAAACACACACGTGTGCGCAGACACTCTCTCTCTCTCTCACACACACACACACACACACACGCACACACATACAGAAACACGTGCGCACACACACACATGTGCGCGTACGTGCAAACGCACTTACAAACGCACACACATACTGTCGCGGTGAAAATCGGATACCAAACTATTAATTATTTTGAATCTTTAATTCAATTTGCAACCGAACTTTGATTTGTCCAAAGGAAGGGATAAAGATCAAAATTCCCACAATGCAATGCAAATGCAATCTAGATTGTTTAGGTCCGGGGGTTGGGTAAACTTAGGGAAGGTACTAGCATCCTAAGTTTCTGTAGTACTCTACAGGAACCTCTTGTTTTATATTGTTTATTGCTATGGTTTATCTGCTTAAAGTTAAAGACCCTAGTGGTTTATTTCTAAGTGTACTCGATAAGATGTCGCATCTTATGCCTACATATCCTTACGGGAATGGAATCAGAGTACTTGTAGTTCCCCTAAAGGGTTAGAGGAGTTCTTTGACTGTGGTCAAAGTTCCTACGGGTTAAGGGTAGTTGTTTGATTGGGTTTAGGAGAAGAGATGAGTCTTCATGTTAAGGGAGATGTAACCACCACAAGTGTAAAGGGGGTTGTAGGAAAATAGTCTTTGCATCATCTTAAGAAAAGGGCTTAAGTACTCGGATTGTTTGACGAGTATGCCTTTATCACTCTTAAGGCAAAGTTCCTACATGTTTGATTGTATTATTGTGGGGGTGGAGATTATATCTCACATAAGATGATTAACATCTATTCTCTATTGTGTTTGAGAAAGTTGTATTGTTGATTGTTGTGGGGTGTGTTTGTCTAAGTTGTAAAAAAAAGACAAGGTCCTTCCTATGGGGTAGGATCTATCTTAAGATCGACTTGAATGAGATCAAGGATCATGGAGAGTATGATGCAAATGACGTGCAACTACACACAACGTTGAATTATGTGTAGATTTTTCCTTTGGACGGAATGCGATGCATAAATATAAATTGATAATGTAAATTGCTGAAGAATAAATTGCAAGGAAAGTAAACCATACACACGCATGAAAGCGCTAAGGTGTAGGTGCAAGTATCGTGAATGTGAACGTGCACGATTAATTTGTATTTTACGATGTTGTTTGATTTTAGGCGAAGGTTGAATTGATTTTAATTACTAGTTTAATAAAAAGTTAGATTTATTGGCGAAATAATTTTAAGAAAGGTTAAATTATTTAGATGGGATCGATTTATGAGAAAGGTTGCTAAGAGATGGATTAATAAAAAAAGTTTCAGAAGTTAACACGTCAATTAAAAGATCTCTAATGAGAGTTTTGTTATTAAATAAAATGAGTTCTTTAGAGTTAGATAATTTCATTTCCTTAGGACAATAAAAAAAAATTACTAGGTTAGGACTTAGTTGAAATTAGCTCCGAAATGAATTATAAGCATAAAGAAGAGTTCACTTAAAGTTTATTTTTTATAAAGTTAATTTTTTTTTAAAAAAGAGTTTTAAACGAATTATTATTATAAAAAAGGATTTAGAATTGATGACTAAATTAAAGTTAATAAATAAATACTGAATAAAATTGCTATATTAAAAGTTAAATAAGCTAAGGTTATAAAAAGACTTATTAATTGTTTTTAATTAAAGAAAATGGCTGATTATTATAAAAATTAATTTAGTTAATTAAAAAGGTAAATGATTAGATTAAACTAATTGAAGATTGAGTGGGTTAATTAGTTTTTTTTATTTTAAAAAGGATTAATTAAATTAAATAGGTAAATTAGGTTGATTAATGGTTAATGAGTTAATTAAAAAAGATAAGGTTGATTAGAGACTTAATGGGTGGTTAACAGAGGGTTAAGGATTGATGTGTGTGATTTGTGTTGGAGGACCATGGTAATACTGTGGTCGTGCTTACATACGATTCAGTAATACAAAGCATCAGGAAAAAATGGAAAAACACGCAGAGAGAAAGAACCAAATCGCGGAAGAACCCTAATCTCGTTCGATCTACCCTCTCGCTCAACCTCCGTTTCGATCTACCCCCTTTCCTCTATCGTTCGTTCTATCCTAGTACCTGAAACAAAATTGAAACGTTAATCGTTCAACAATTTTAATGCGAATATGTATTTTACCGAAATCTGGTGGAACGGTGATGACTCGTGCGGGGGAGTAGGGCTTTTGTCCGTCGAATATGTGACGCCGGTGATGCTTCGTGGCGGCCGGAGGTGGTTTCACCAATGGAGATAAGTTTCTTTTTACTCGAACTCAGTTTTCACCTCTAGGGTTTTCTCCCCTTCGAATCTGAATTCCTTCTCCTCAATTTATAAGCCTTGTACGATTTAATGTTTTGATTTGAGATTGATTGTGGGTTTTGAATATCTGATCGTATCTTTCTGTTTTGGGATAGGCAAATATTTGAAATCTTTCCTCTTTTTCCAAATGATTGTATTAATGATTTTGTTAATTTCCTGATTTTGTAGTTCAATTGAGAATCGAATCTTGTGAGAATATCCTGATTGATTTTGCTAATTTGATTTGGCGTTTTGTAGGTGCGGATAGCAAACACGAGCTGTTGGGCCAGTGAGTTTCAAGTTTGAAACAACTTTGTAGCAATCCAAAACTTCTTCAAAGCCAAGGCAAAGTGAATGACCACTATGAAGGCTGAATACCCGTTGATCATGTATAGTAGCATCACCAAAGCCAGAGCAGGGAATCAAGTTATCATCACCAATAAGGATTAGGTGTTTCTCCAATTTCCTTGTCAATGGCAGTTAAATTGCATCTGAGTACCGATGGTTGCCTCTGGTTTTAACTTGATCAAGGCCATGAGAGTAGCCTCTTGCTCATTCCCTGATGCTATGCTGAGCATGTCGACCAATGGCTGAATGAACTGTTTAGCTAATTCTGAAACTCTGATAGTATCAGCATCGAGGAGTTCATGAAGTGCTCTTCCTGCACTATATCTAGCGATTCCGGGTCCAAGACGCAAAGCAGCTATGAGTTGTTTCAATGAACTTGTTGATGCTTCAATGATTAATGGGGTCAAAGTTACAAAATAAAATCTCAGTAACTCTGAAATAGCAGTCTCCGTTGAGTCTTGAGGGCTCAAGGACAGGTATTTGCTCAAGGCTTCCAGAGCTCCGACTTTTGCCAGAATTGATTTACTTGTATCACTCTCGGCTGCAATTACTATCAAGAGCCTAACAACAACTGGTGGAGCATTAGGTCTTTCTGGTATTGGTCTTAAGAGGTCCACTAAGAGGGGTATAGATTTCGTGCAGTAGATCCCAATCTTACGTCTTCAATCTCAAAAAGGGTGTCCAAAACAACTTGATCAGGGTTTCGCTCCAAAGAAGAAAAAACTGGTGAAGCCTCCCAGATTTGGCGTATCCGCCTCAATATGCCCCATAATAGTTAACAACAACAGAAATTGTAATGACAAGATTTACCCCCTATTACCATTGCAAACAAGACTTAGCCATGGCCTGGGCAGCAAAATATTTATCAATTACTTCTTCAGACCTTAGCAGAAGAGCGATAGAAGGTATAATGTTCACTATTGCAGGTGAGAGAATGATGTTTGATATTTTGGAAATATATTCATGACTTGATGGTTTGATAATCATGTTAGTTTGCTTGAAATCATTTGGAGGGAGGTTGTTCTTGTGCTGCCGAGACAAAGGAGTGCGGGATTGATGCCGTCTCAAAATTCCTTTCATTGCTCTTAATTCTTGGTTTCGGATTGCGTAATTCACTCTGAACAGTTGTTAGTGGCTCTGATTATCGGTTGTGTCGATGTTCCGGTATGCACTAGTTCAACCAGAATACAGTATTCAGTTTTAGTGTTTTTCAACATTGTCCTTGTCTGAAGTTGTTTTTGGCTTTCTTATAGGTTGATGGAAGTTGGGAGATGTCGAAAACACAAATGAAAAAGCTTGCTTCAACGGCTTCTGCAGGTAGAATTGCAGGTATTAAACGGGGAATGAGATAAAGCTAAATGGAGCGGCATGGCTGAAGCTGAAAGTTCCGTTGAAGTTGTGGCTCGGTTTTGGTAAGCACCCTTTGATAGCACCTCCAACTTCTCTTCCGAAGGTTTATAGTTTGACTGTAGTTGATGCACGGTGCTTAAAAGCCATCTGCTAATTTTTTCTCTAATGACTTGCTTTTACCTTTCTTGTCAACATTACCATTCTTGCGATGGGTGTTAGCACTTGTGGGCGAATTTAGATTTGTTGCAACAGGAGTTTGAGTTTGGCCCCTTGCAGGATCCTCTCACTGAGGTCAACAGTGTTGCTGCTCTGTGCTAGACTTTGAGGAAATGCAAATACAACCTTGGGATACTTGGTGGATACTGGAGATTCAACAGAGTAGGTACTTCCATGACTTGTGACCGGTGTCTTGCGAGCAATGGCAACAGCTGCTGCTGCAAATTGATTCCGCTTTTGAAGTTGAAGAATGAGCTGTATTGGTGTTGAGTTTCTTCCTCAATTCATCATGAATGTTGGCACGTTCTGATAATCAAATAAATAATGGTTCTTTGGTTATTTGGTACTGTGAGTTTGGTGGTTGAAACTTGTGGTTAACTCAAATAGGTTGTCTTCTAATTTGTGCTTTAGCATTCTAAACCGAGCCAAAAACCAAGTAATTAGCACGTCGAACTTAATCCTTGACAGTGAATTGTTATGTTAACAGGAGGATGCAGGGCAAATGTTATGGATTGTTGTATGCCGGTTTGCGGAATGTGAAGTCTGATTCGGTAATTCCATCTTGATATTGAAATTGTCAATCTCGTTCTAAATTGCTGAGAAAGAACTCGCTGAACATGCTGCTCGCAGGTACGCTTGGGAATTGATAACATTGTAAGCTGTCCATCCATGTTTCTCATTAACGCCTGATTTAATGTTGTCGTTCTTGCCTTAGCTCTGTTTTCTTTTGAGGGAAATGCTGCTGTTTAATATTCTCGCGCTATGTTTTGTAGGTATAATAGGAGCTTCTGGCGCCTGGCTTCTTCATAGGTGCATGCGAGAGACGAGGACTGACTTAAGTATCACACTTGGCTTGTAGTTGGTTCAGAAGTATTGTCCTACTGATAAACCAATGAATTATGACAGGTTTGACAGCTCTGGGATGTAGGCGGAGTGCCGCGGATGGGCGACACTACCACATGACTTGGTAATTTATGGAAAATGTCGTCACTTTCCGAATGGATTTCTCCTTATGTTAACCTTCTCTGAACATTGCTGTTGGTTTTGACAGGTTTCGCCGAGTTGTCGTGGTTGGTTGACGACTGATGTTGAAGAGCTTGCAGATATTGAAGGGCTTGCGGATGTTGAAGAAATGATTGCTGCTGCTAACAAATGCTTGTTGTTGATGTGTTGTTGATGTTGTTCGTAGATGGCGTCGATGTTATATGAGTGTTGATGCTGTTACGTACATTCCTGTTGCTATACACCGAGGATGCAACCGATACTGTATCCTTATCAGGTGGGCTTACTTCATTCCATATTCATGTTGTTGGAACTGCAGCTTGTCTGGTTTAGCGTGTTGTGGCTCCATCAAGTTCAGAACTTTGAGGAATTGGCGTTTTTGGATCCTCTTTGGAAGGAGTTTGGCAAGTAACTGTTGAAACAAGCTCTATTGCAAATTGACTAGCATGTACAAAATTCTCCAATGGTTTTTCTTACAAGCATTGCCGACAATGACACTCTCCTTTATTCGCTCTTGACTGCAGTAAGGCATACATGGGCATAACCAAACTAAGTGTTCAAAATCCGCATTGTGAATTGTGAATACGGGCCAGAGATTCCTGGATAGGGTGCAATCCATTCCTGCAGCTTGACCAATAGATACATTACCGGCAACCGGACCATATTCTGCATATCTGTTATTCCGCACGAAGGTTCACATTCTTTGTGGCTTCCTTTATTTATACCCTTTATTTATACCGCTTCTGTTTGCGTCTTATCTCATGTACGCGTGATGCAGGTGGTTGGTTCTTGCTGAAATGTACTAATGCCTTCTTAGGTTCACGCTCATATACTTGGAGAAGTGGAGGCTAAAGGTGGTTCTATACTCTATTCCGGAAACAACTCGGTGCGACCAACTTTCCATGACCAACCCTCCTTGACGTCACACAAAAGTAAACTTGCGCTTAAGGTGTAGAAAGATGGTCTAGCAAGCTCTCGATTTGGTTTTGTATGCAGAAAATCTCTTGTATGTAACAGTAGGGGGATCCTTGTTGTGAACACATGCTTATGATGATTTACCGAACATTAGACGCGTTGTCGGCGAGGACAATCCCATTTCTTGTTCCCTTAATGTCCTTAGCAGTATAACAGGGCCTGAATGTGATGGTTGTCTTTAATATTTTCCCATAACTTGTATAAACATATGTAAATAACTTTGGTGCCTTAAAATAGGGTACTCTGACTGTTGGCATCATGTAATGTGTTCATGTATTTAAATGAAAAAACGAGACTTGAATAGCTTGTAATAAACCATACGAAAGTACCCAACTTGGAACCAACTTGTCCAATTAGTAGTCAAAGAGTCTTTCTGATATTCTAATTCGTGTAGCCTGTATCTTTTTACTTTCAAGATATGCAATAACTGTATCTGTATGAATTTACTCGTGAGCTTGAATATGATGAATGAGATCAAACTCTTAACATGTCAATGTAGGAAACCAAATAAATTAATCTCGAGTTCAAGACCAGCTGGTGAACTTCGTTATGGGTCTTGATAAAACTTAGCTCGTGTATTTTGGAATCAAGATTTGATAGGAACCAAATGCAAATTTCCTTGAACTTTTGTATTTTGTGAGCTTAGATTTCAATGATAAACCTCTAAATAAACAAGTCATTTAGAGCTTCGAAGTTTTATCAAGATACTAACTTTGAAATTCCTTGCACTATAGATCACGTGGAAATACTCCGTAACTAGGCCTCTTGAGCAATGAAGATGTCATAGTGCGATTCAAATAATCTTTTGTTAAGAATCAGCGCATTCGAGAATGAGATCCTCGTATCTTGAAAGGAAACTAAAATAGCCTGAAAGTTGATAATTCCTTTGAATCTCTGCAACAACCTTCTTCATAAAACAAAACGAACAAGCGGGTTAAACGGTTAGATATGTACAATGATCAACTATGAGGAACGCCATCTCCACTCGATATTACCACGTCTGCACAAATTGGTTAGTCGCATAAATATTGAATAAAGTCCAATAATAATAAAAAACAAAAAAGAGGTGGCATCTTATGGTCAAAAATTAGGGTGCAACACATACGCATGCGCATGCACCCACACACACATGCACGCATACACGCACGTACGCACACACACACACACACACACACACGCATACACTTACAGGCACACACACGTGCGCGTGTCTACACATAGAAACACACGGGCACACACACATATACACATACGCAGGCACACATGCAGGCACGCACACACACACACAGAAACACGCACACATGGATGCATGCACTAATACACGCCTCTCGCGCACACACACACACACACACACAGTACACACACGCGCGTACGCACACGTGCGCACATACACATACACACACACACACGCATACACACGCACGTACACACGCACTCGCGTGCACACAAACACATGCGTGCACACACAGACACACACACACACACGTGTGCACACTCAATCACACACACATACACAAACACACACACACACCTGCGCAGACACACACACACACGCGCGCTTGCGCCCACACTTAGACACACACACAAACAAACGCGCGCGCACACATAGGCACGCACACACGCACACAAACACACGCACGCATGCAATCACTAGCGCATGCCGCTCGCACACACACACACACACACATGCACACACATACATACACGCGCACATGCACACACACACACACATACACATACACACAAACACACACGCAGACACACACACACACACGCATGGACACACGCACACACGCTTTCGCGTGCACACAAACACACACGTGCACACACAGACACACCCACATGCACACACACACATGCACAGACACACACACGCGCGTGCGCACACTCTCTCTCACACACACACACACACGTGTGCGCCCACACACGCGCGCATACACACACACACACGAAAGCGCGCACGCGTCAGCTAAGACACCCACGCACAGGCGTACACGCACATACACACACGGACAGACACACACACACACACACACACTCGCATATACACACGCGCGTACACACACCCACACACACAAACAAGCAAACACACACGTGTGCGCACACACTATCTCTCTCTCTCACACACACACACGCACACACATACAAAAACACATGCGCATACACACACATGCGCGCGCACGTGCAAACGCACTTACACACACACACACACACGCATGCGCATGCACCCACACACACATGCACGCATACACGCACGTACGCGCACACACACAC
>CAWUDS030001145.1:30000-32500 GCA_963859935.3 Lathyrus sativus
CACACTCTCTCTCACACACACTCACACACGCATACATATACACAAACACAAACACGTGCGCGCACACACACACACATTCGTGCGCGCGTGAAAACTCACTTACACACACACACATGCATGCGCATGCACCCACATACACACGCATGTGCATGCACCCACACACACACATGCACACACGCACGTACGCACACACACACGCACGTGCGCGCGCACAGGCACACACACACGCGCATGTATACCCACAGAGACACGCGCGCACACACACATACACACATACACATACGCAGGCACGCGCACACACATATACACACACAAACACACGCACGCACGCATGCAAGCACTAACGCACGCCACTCGCACACACACACACATGCACACACGCACACACGCACGCACACACACACGCACATACACACGTACTCGCGTGCACAGGAACACCCGCGTGCACACACACACACATAAACACACACACACACACACACAAACACACACACACACGTGCGCGCGGAAACACACGCGCCCACACACACACGTGCACACACACATACAGACACAAAAATAAACACGCGCGCGCGTGTTCACAGACACACAGACGCACAGACACAGACACACACACACACACGCATATACAAACGCGCGTGTACACACGCACACACACACAAACACGCAGGCACGCACGCACGCGAACACACACAAACACACCTGCGCAGACACACACACGCGCGCGCACACACACACGCACACACACACGCTCACAAACACACACACACACACACACACACACAGACACACAAACACACACACGTGCGCGCGCATACACACGCGCACACACACATACACACACACGTGCGCGCACACAGACACTCACAAATACGAAAACGCGCATGCACATACACACACGCACACACGCACAAACACACACGCATACACACGGACGCACTCGCGTGCACACAAACACGCTTTTGCCCACACAGACATACATACACAAACACACACGCTAAGACACACACATGCATACACACGTGCACGCACACATACACTCACAAATACAAAAATGCGCGCGAGCAAACTCACCCTGACACGCATACCTAAATGCGCGTGCACACAAACACACGCACACAAACACAAACACGCGCACACAAAAACAAGTGTGCGCGCAAACGTAAACACGCGTGTGCACACACACACATACAAACACACATGCACTAACGCACGCACGCACGGAAGCAGACACACACACACACACGTGCGCGCATACAAACACACACATATACACGCACGCATGAAGGCACGCACGCGCACATGCACACACACACACACACGTGCACCTGCGCAGACACACGCACCTGCGCTTACACACAAACGTTCGCACACACAGACACACACGCAGGAACGCACGCGCGCACACAATCACACACACACACACGCACCTGCCCAGACACACACACACACACACGTGTGCGCGCGCACAGACACACACACAAACACACGCGCGCACATACACTCACACAGAAACACACATACACAAACACACATGCGCGCACACACACACAAGCACATACACACGAACACACACACACACGCACACACACATACACGCACTTGCGTGCACACACTATTACACACACACACACACACACAAACACACTTACACACACACACACACACACACACATGTACGCACACACACTCGCACACACACACACACACACACACGCGCGCGTGCGCTCACACACTCTCTCTCACACACACTCACACACGCATACATATACACAAACACAAACACGTGCGCGCACACACACACACATTCGTGCGCGCGTGAAAACTCACTTACACACACACACATGCATGCGCATGCACCCACATACACACGCATGTGCATGCACCCACACACACACATGCACACACGCACGTACGCACACACACACGCACGTGCGCGCGCACAGGCACACACACACGCGCATGTATACCCACAGAGACACGCGCGCACACACACATACACACATACACATACGCAGGCACGCGCACACACATATACACACACAAACACACGCACGCACGCATGCAAGCACTAACGCACGCCACTCGCACACACACACACATGCACACACGCACACACGCACGCACACACACACGCACATACACACGTACTCGCGTGCACAGGAACACCCGCGTGCACACACACACACATAAACACACACACACACACACACAAACACACACACACACGTGCGCGCGGAAACACACGCGCCCACACACACACGTGCACACACACATACAGACACAAAAATAAACACGCGCGCGCGTGTTCACAGACACACAGACGCACAGACACAGACACACACACACACACGCATATACAAACGCGCGTGTACACACGCACACACACACAAACACGCAGGCACGCACGCACGCGAACACACACAAACACACCTGCGCAGACACACACACGCGCGCGCTTGCACCCACACTTACACACACACACACAAATAAACGTGCA